>PVJX010002987.1:0-116633 GCA_004027295.1 Dolichotis patagonum | reverse complement strand
TCTCTTGCTGGTTTCAGTTTTGCTGTTTGTAGCCATCATGAACTGTGACCCCGCCATGCCACCCTGCCTTGGAGCCAACTGAGTATGGACTGAAACTTCCAAAACCTGTAGGAAATAAGCTTTTCCTTCCTTCATTTTGGGTGTCAGGTATTTTTTCCCAGTAATGAGTAAAAAGTAACTAAGACAAGCAGTAACATACTTGGGCAGTTTTCCCACAGCAATTTAAAGACAGTCCTCACCTTTGGGTCAGGCACCAAAAAAAAAAAAAAAAAAAGACTTGAAAAACCTAAAATTCAAGCAGGGAACCATCTTCCTACAGTATGTAAATGATATTCTAGTTTATGGTCCCTTAAGAGTCTAGCCTTATTCCCCATTCCTGAGGAAGCATTAAAACCAGTCTATATTCCCCAGAAAAATAAATGGGTCTCAAGACAAGACCAAATTAAAAAAGAACTCTGGTGGTATTTAGAAAACAAACTGGTTCTTCCTCCAAGGATACAGAGGAAGACTATAAAAATACTTCATGATTCTTTCAATATAGGAAGAGATGCTACATTGGAAATGGCCACTTGAGTTTTCACAGAAGTAGGACTTAGCAGAAACCACCTGAAAGGTCTACAAAGCTTTCCCACTCTGTGCCTACCATTACCCAGGTTAGTTCAGATCACCTCCTTTATTAGAAGTGGAGGAGATGGACATACCCTGGAAAGGACTGGTAACAAGATTTTACCCTTATGTCACTATGTGGAGGATTTAAACAGAGGTTGATCCTAATTGAACCCTTACAGGCTGAAGACTTTCCTACCCATTCAGAAATGGCTACAAAAGTAGTCACAGTGTTTCTTGAATCAGTGGGCATAGTGATACACAGCTGTAACCCTAGCACTCAGGAGGCTGAAGCAGGAGGATTGTCATGAGTTCAAGGCCAGCCTGGGCTACACAGTGAATTCAAACCGCCTGAACTGCATTGCAAGACCCTGTCACAAATGCAAACAAACAAATCATCCCTAGATTCAGATGACCCCAGTCCCTCCAGAGTGAGAATGTGCCCTCTTTTACTTCCCAAATAACTCAGGGGGTACCTAAGACTTTAGGAATAAAGCACCATCTCCATTCCTCCTGGTGGCCTCAATCTTCTGGAAGTAGAGAGGGCCAATCAGACCCTAAAGCAAGTTCTGACAAAACCTTGCCAAGATACATCTGAGTCCTGGCTCCAACTGCTGCCAATAGCACCCATGAGGGTTTATAACATGCCCCAAACTGGGTTAAGTTTGAGCCCATTTGACATGTTATGTGGAAAGCCATTTACATCCTCTAGCATGATGGTAGATCCAGAGACCACAAGACTCTTATGATGTCTCATTAATCCGGGAAAAGTACAACAGGCTATCTGAATGTATGAGCAGAGAATACTGGGAGCTCCTGGCCTGGGAGGACCATCTACTTTTCATACTGGAAACCAAGTGCTCATAAAAACTTGGATACAGAGGACACCTACTGAACAATTAATGCCAGAATTAAAGCACCCCCTCTCACTAATCCTTGCCATATCCACTGCCATAAAGGTGGTAGAGGTAGATAATTGGATTCATCTTTCTAGCATAAAGCCAGTCCAATTTGAACTGTCTGAAGAAAAGGATCAGCCAAAAGGAGAAGCTACCCCAGTGGGCCTTTGGAAGACTTATGATTTACCTTCAAAAAGCAAGACAATTTCTCTTCAAAAAGCAATGACAAGTGTGGAAATATGACCTGCTCCTCATATCTGGTCTAATAGTGAAGGTCAACGGTAATTAAGTCTTTTCTCATTGCTTTCTGATAGGTTTTTCTTTCTTCGACCCAGCCAGTGAGCCACAGCACCCCAATGTAATTGGAGAGCACGTATCCCCAGTAAGTAAGGTCTACAGCCCCTTTCAGCTTAAAGAACCTCTAGCAGGGGATTAGCTCAGTGGCATAAGTGCCTGCCTGGCACACGAGAGGGTATGTGTTCAGTCCCTAGTACAAAAGAAAAAAATACAGAGACTGCCACTTCCTTGGCACCCCATAAAGAATTATGGGGATTTGTATCTCTCAAAAAAAGGAGATAGGCTGTTACAGTGTGGCAAGGCTGCCTGAGGAAGTAGAAGTAATCTGTTAGTTATAAGATTCCAGAACATGTGCACATAACAGTTCCCAAAGCCCTGCACATGGACTTCTCATGAAAACCCAAGCAAATTTTCAGTAGGGTGGCCTAGATCTGACATTGGCTTGAGGTGCAAGATTGCAGCACCACCTCTCAGGGTACAAATGTAGAAATTCTCATGATTTCCTCTAGATTTGGACAATATAAAAGGACCCAGATACCAAGAAGAGGTTGGTACCATAGCTTTACTCACAATAGCCAATGCTGCCTCCTCCAGAATGTTCTTTTATATCACTTTTTCCTCTTTTACTCAACCCAAGCTCATTCTGCAGATCCAGTTTCTCCTTCACTCTTCTTTTCTACTTTCTTGAATAAATTTAGCCACTGCTTTTTTGCTCATTTTATTCAATTCTTTGTTCAAGACTAGAAGAACCCAGACTCTAACTCCAGAAAGAAAGGCAAGCACCCCAGAATCTAGTAACATTTATTTAGCAAGCCACTTTTAGAAGGAGCTACCTGATAACACTGGGATCTGATCACACTTCCCTTCCCGCCAGTTGAAGACATGCCTATCTCCCTACCTCAGCTTTATGAACAAAACCTCAACCATACAGCAAATACTACAATGAATCAGCCCCCAGCCAGGTGGCAGTGGTTGAAGACCAAGAGGATAGAGGTTGCAGGGGGCAGAAGGCATTATCATGCCCCGTATTACCAGGACAAGCCAGAGGACACCACGTGTGCATGTTTGAAAGAAGACCTGGGGACATATATGCTACAGTTGGACTGTGTGCTCCAGGAAGGAAAATCCCCTCAGGTGCTTGAAGAAACGATACTGCAGAGCTCTGAAATTCTCATTTCTTTGAGTGTAAAAGATCAATGTGGGATGACAGATCAAGATTCAGAGGAAGAAAAGGATATTGCTACCACTTTGCTGAAGGCAAGATGAAAACCAATGAAAAATTTTCTCTGATCATTAACATAGAAAAGTCAATAATTATTGCTCAGTCTGTTTGGTTGGATCCATTTTCTCCATACAACATTGGAACAAAAAACAGATGAATTCTGTTCTTTAATCTGTACAAGAGAAATGTTTCTCTTGCTCTACATTATTTTTAGAGAATCAATTTAGTAGAACAGTTGTGAGGACTGTCCTAAAGCACAAGGAATGGTAATGTTATCTTGAAACTTGACTCTTTAATCAGATTACACAGATTGTATACTGGGAAGCCACCAATGTGACTGACAATTGATAATGTAAAGCCTGTACAGGCAATATTTAGTGGAAAACTTCAGTATGAAACTTTTTCTTTTACTCAGTTGTTCTGTTTGGTTATAAAATAAATTATTTGATTCCTTTAAAAAATTAAGAAGAGGCCAAGGATTTAGCTTAGTGGCATAAGCACCTGCCTGGCAAGTACTAGGTCATGAGTTCAATCCCCAGTACCAAAAAAAAAAAATTATAGCTGGGCATAGTGGCACATGCTTGTAATCCCAGCACTCAGGAGACTGAAGTAGGAAGGTCCTTGTAAATTCTAGACCAGCCTGGGCTACAAAATGAGCTCAAGACTGGCCTAAACTGCACAGCAAGACCCTGTCTCAAAAAGAAAAAAAAAAGAATGAACTGGCATTACATCATATTACAAAGCTTTTGCACAGCAAAAGAAACCACTAACACAGTGATGAGATAACACACAAAATGGGAAAAAAACTTTATTAGCTAGCCCTTAAACAAAGGATTAATATCTAGAATATAAAAAGAACTCAAAAAATCAGGCCCCCTAAATTTAAAGACACAATCCAAAAATTGCCACCTGAGATGAATGGACATTTCTCAGATGAAATACAAATAGCAAATAAATACATTTTAAAATGTCCAACATAGCTAGAAAAATGTCTTGAAAAGGATAGCTCCTGAGACATAGAAAGGGATGTGAAAGTGGGTCTCCAGTGAGCCCACTTCTCAAAGGAAGTTTTATAGAGCAAAATCATGAAGTAGGTACAATATGGGTCAAAGCATGATCATCCAATAAGGTTACAAGCATAGCTACTTAGGTAATATTGCTCCAGGTCATATGGCAACTGTACCTGGAAAGAACCAAGACTTTCTTTAGGAAGGGATGAATCAGGAGGTCCTTGTCACTCACCAGGGTGATAGCAATTATCTTATCCCCTAGGGAGGTATGTAAACCTGGTCATTCCATATTTATCTTGAGGCCTGGCCTCCAACAGATACACTTCCAGCCACCATTCTAATGTGCTCTCACCCTATACCTGATTCTCTCAAGGGCTGTCTGACCAACCACAATACTTTTACCAGCTTAGCTGTCTATAATAAGGGTAACTGTTTAGGCTCTAGGCCTGAAGGGGTTTACAGAAGTCGCTTGTTTCTAAAAAAAAAAAATCTAACTTTTAAAGTTTCATTTTGTGGTGCCAGTTACAATCTCACTGAATACTGGCACTGAGAACTGACAACTGAGGCAAACGCAAGAATGCTTGAGGGTGAAATGACCCCCCACACACTTAAATATAAACATGCTTATTAACATCTCAGCCATTAAGCAGATGCAAATGGCAACCACAGCGAGTTCTCCTTCACCTCTACCACAGTACCTATCATTAATACAATTTAGGGTAACAAGTATTGGTAAGGATGTAGAGAAACTGAATCCCTTATACATGGTGCAACTTGTACATGACAATATATAGTATGGCATTTCCTCAAAAAGTTTAATACAGATTTACTATACTGCTCAACCCTTCCATACCTACATAGCTATGAAAAACTACTGAAAATGTGTGTTAAAAGAAAACTATATATGTTCTTTTCATCTGTCAAGGTCATTCAATGAAGAACTAACTCAATTTTGAGTTCCATAAAAACAAAACTGTTTCCAAATGGGGAACAAATGTTTTCTCCCGGCATAGCAGGTGGTGAAACAGAAGTGGGCCTAAGGGTTGAGTTATCCTACAAACACCCACTGATTTCCTAACAAAACATTTCAGCAGATGGGCCAATAATAGTCCAGCTTCTCATGTTCAATGAGGAAACAGTTGCCAAGTGTACACCCAAGAGTAAGTAGTAAGCAGCTACATTTATTGAAGCTCACAGGAAGTTGTGATCAGGAGAAGTCCAGGCCACTATAAGATAAGACACAGACAGGAAAAGTTCAGGGGAAGATGACAGAGTGGTGAGCAGCAGACAAAGAGCCTCTCCAAGATTTGATGCCCAGACACTGGAATATAGCAGCATGAGGAAAAGACAAAGGAGGGTCCCTGGGACTCAAGAAGGATCTGAAGTGAGACTTGAAGCCCATGGAGAAAGATAATCCAGGAATCCAGCAAAAATAAGGAAACCAGGCCCACCACCACAGGCCTGAGGAGAAGCCATGGCCCACCGCCAATGAAACAGTTGCCAGACCCAGAGAGGAAACCACATACTCCCTGGAGATCCAGCCACCACAGGCCTGGAAAGCCAGCTGCAGCAGGTCCAGAGACGAGACCACATCCCGGGGTGAACTGCCACAGACCTAAGAAGAAGCCACATCATCCCATGACGAATCCCACCCAAAACAAGTCCAGGAGAGGTAGACACAAAAGAAATTGGAAGTCACATACCTGAAATTTCTGAAATGATGGCAACCGAAGTAAAGAAACAACTTGGTACGTATATTGTTTGATTAATTTTGCATGCCTATATCTCACCCAGAACAATTCCAGGAGATATATAGAATAAATTAGAAGCCACACACCTGAAATCTCTGAAATGATAGCAACTGCTTAGTAAAGAAACAACTCAGGGCTTATACTGTTTGATTAACTTTGCATGCCTGTATCTAGTAGTCTAAGGAACTATTTAGAAGATAACAATGTGCAGTGTAGTAACTATGGTTGATTTCCTATTCTCTTGTTTTTGTTTTTATTTTTGTTTTCATTTTGGTACTGGGGATCAAACTGATGACCTCACACTTGCCTGGCAGATGCTTGTGCCGCTGAGCTAAACCCCTAACTTTTACTGTCTTGTTTTTGAAGTCCAAGATTGTTCTCATTGTATTGTTTTGTTTTATTCTTTTTAAAATAAAAAAGATATGGTCAGAAAAGAATTACACACAGGTCAAAAGCACACAATAATATCAACAGCAACAAAGAAAACCAGCAGATAAATCAGGCTTTCAGAATTAAAAAGCCAGGCATATCTGCTTTAGGTGCCTCCCACTGAATCTCTAGGTAAGTCACACAAATGACTGACAGGACGTGAGTCAGTTTGGAGACCCTCAACACACATGCTAATCCCAGAATTCCCTCTCACATATGTAGTGCATTATATATGAACCTGTAATAAGGTGGGAATAGGATAAAGGTGACCATAAGGTCAGCCTAGCGGATCCACCATGCATGCACTCTCAGCTAGAGCATCAACAATCTCCTAAGCTCTTGTTATTTTATTTTCTAACACTCTTAGGATAATAAAAGCAGGAATAATCAAAGGGTACCATTTAGAACTAAATGGAGAGAAGAGAGTAACTCACTCAGCTCCACTGTTTCTAACTATACTAAAAGCAATAAACCTAAGATAATTGTAACCTTACACTGAATCTCAGACCAAACCATATGCCAAGCAATAACATAAACTCCAACATTAACACCTAGCTACAAACCTAATGTTAACATAAAACTAAACATAACTCTACAAAAACCTAAAGCCAAAAAATTAACCGCAACTCTATATAAAGCCTAAGCCCAAGCCTGAACCTAAACTCTAATCTAACACCCAGCTCCAACCCTGATCCTACCATTCACTTAACCCCAACTCTGGCTCTTGTCTGTCCTGGTCCCTCTCCACACATATGGATGCCTCCTTACCTACTGCTCCCCACATTCCTGTTCCTCAGGTATCAAGGGTGACTAGTACTAAAGGTAGAGAGGAGAGACAGACCACCTGAGAAGGCTCTGTATAAGCAACCATGACTGTTTACTCACTTCCATGGGGATGGGCTGAGTTCAGAGAGAAATTATCAGGAAGCAAGGGTAGAGCAAAGGATTTAAAGGGGAGGGGAGGAGTTTGCTGCCTTAAAGAATTTGCGGGCAGAGACAGTATGGTTGTGCTTCTCCCAGTGGGAGGGACAGATTTGAATTTGGTCATTTCTCTGGATGGGTGGTGCAGATGGACTCCCCTCTGTGTCTGCTAGTACCAGCCTCACATTGGGTGTGACACCAAGGGTAGGCTCTGTGGGAGGGTGAAGCCTGGGGTCCTGACTGGGGGTGGATGAAGGCAGTGAGTCCTCAGACCACAGCCTTCCCATGAACTAGGTCCTGGATGAGGCCCAAGGCTATGGAGGCCACTTGAGCACAATGGAAGGGGACTCTCCTGCTGCCTTTATGCAGCCCCATTCCATCCCATGACCCAGCACTGTAGTACCTATTCCTGAGGCACCCCAGCCATGTCCCTCCTCTGCTTAGTACAGTAGAGAGATAGGAAAATGCATATGGCTCCAGGAGAGGGAACAGGCAATGCATATGCCTGCAATAGAAAAGACAGGTTGAAAATGCCTGCAATCATAGGATAGGGGTTGTGTATACCTCCAGCAGAGAGCACAGGGGCTGAGTATGCTTGCATTAAGAATACTGAGATGCATATGCCTGCATTAAGCTGAGAAAGGAGGCATATTCCTGTAGTAAAGAGGACAGATCGTGTACATGACTACAGTAGGAAGGACAGGGAATGTATTTGCATACAGCAAAGTAGACATTGGATGCATGTGAGGACAGAGGTTGCATATGCCAGCAATTGAGAAGTCAGGAGATAGGTTCATTTATAGTAGATAGAAGAGTGTGTGCATATACCTACATTGGAAAGGACAGGGGATGCATATGCCTATAGAAGAGATGAAATGGCATATTTATAACTGTAGTACAGAGGACATGGTATGAATATGTCTGCAGTAGAAAAGACATGGCATGCTTATGGCTGCAGTATAGTGGACAGGGTATGTGTATTCCTGCAGTAGATAAGACATTGGGTGGGTAGTAAGAAGAAAGGATTACACATGCTTCAGTAGAGAGTAAAGCAGTTCTGCATGCCTGCAGTAGGTGGATGCATATGTCTGCATCAGAGAGAACAGAGTGTGCATATAACTGTAGCAGAAAGGATAGCACATGTACATGTCTGATGTAGAAGGACAAGGAATGAATCGGTCTTCAGTTGAAAGGACAGGGCATTGTAGTGTAGGAAAATGGAGTTGATAAGCACAGAAAAAAATAGGACAAGGCCTCAGTAAACTTTCTGCCAAATTCTGTCAAAAAAAAGTTTATACTCTCACTGGAGTAAGCAATTAAGAAGATAAATGGGAGCTGATAAACAGAACTAGGCTCAGCCAGGCACCAGATGCCCTGGCTAAAGGTAGCCAACCCTCCCTAACTTCAGCAAAATACAAAGGAAGCAAAGCAGGGAGGACATACATAACTGTCTTACTTACTTTTCTCTTGTTGCTGAGATAAAATACCCAACACCCAAAGTTAAAAGAGGAAAGGTTTATAGCAGCTGCTAGAGGTTTCAGTACATAATCAGCTGGCTCCAAGGCAGGATGGCATAGCAGAGAAACAGTTCCTGGTGGGCAGAAGGCAGCCAAGAAACAAGGAACAATCAATTTTTTCTCTCCCTTATATTTCATCCAGGCTACTTAGGGCAGGTAGATTCACTCTTCAACCTAGTGCCATTGATCCTAGCATTGTACTATGAATCAGTTCCAGCATCACATACTCTAGATACAACCACCTCAGCAAAAGCACTACTTATGACTGCATGAGGCTTGGAGTGGGGGGCATTTAAACACAAGCAATGGTAACAATAACAAAAAGCTTGTTCGTTGTTGTTGTTGTTGTTGTTGTTCATTATTGAGACAAAGTTTCACTATGTAATTCATGCTGGCTTTGAACTCACTATGTGTCCCAGACTGACCTCAAACTCATGGCAATCTTCCTGCCTCAGCCTCTTGAGTACTGGGCATGCACTACCACCCCCAGTGAAAACTCTTATTTAATATATAAAATATCTATTCACACCTAGACACACATACATACACACACACACACACACATATTTTATTCTTTCATTATGTCACTGCACTAAATACACACATATCCCTTTATTTAATTGCTAACTTAACCTTGTATACAAGGTCCCTTCTAACAAACCCATAAATTCTAGAGATAAGCCCAACAGGATAAAACAATAAATAAATCACACTGAAGAATGTGCACATAGAAATGGGGCCCCAGGTTAGGGTCTTGGGGTCTGGAATTCATCTATGACAGTCCAAAGAACTAATCAGGTTGTGAAAAGTTCCTGGTTTGGCCTTGGGAGGAAGGGTCTCTATCATTTTGTAAAAGAAAGTAGAGGACAAAAACCAATGGGTATCTGGGCCCCCTACTCTTTCACAGTACATCTTTCTGTCCCATTTCTCTTCCTTTCAAATAAAGGGTTTTCATTTTTCCTTTTAACCTTGGTTCCTTTAAGCCCTTATGGATGCCAAGTTTAGAATCTTGATTTGCTGCTGAGCAGCAGAGTCATACACACACCACAGATGCAACAGTAGGCTTTTGGTAGAAAGGACAAAGGATGTGTATGGTACAGCAGAGAGGACAGGTGACGTGTATGCTGCAGTGCAAAGGACAGTGCATGCACATGACTGCATTAGAAAGAACATGGAATATATGCACCTGTGTTAGAAAACACATGGGATGTGAATGCCAGCAGTAGTAGGATGGGAGATGTGGATGTCTGCAGCAAACCGGACAGGGGCTGCATGTGCCTGCAGTAGGAATACTGGGATGCATATATTAGCATTAGGATGAGAAGGGAGAAATACTCCTGCAGTGGAAAGGACAGCAGATGCTTAAGCCTTCAATATTAAGGACAGGGTGTGCATAGACCTTCTGTAGAGAGGATAGGAAGTGTGTGCAGTGCAGTGGAGAGGATAGGTTATGCACATGATTGCAGTAGAAAGGACAGGGGGATGCATTTGCCTGCAGTAAAGTAGACATGAGATGTAATACCTGCAGTATGAGGACAGTAGTTGCATATGCCAGCAGAAGACAAGTCAGGGAATATTTATGCCTATAATAGAAAGAATAGCAGATGCATATACCTGCATTAGAGGGTATGGGAGATAAGTATTCATACATAAGAGAGGAGAGGGCACAAGGTCCTGAGTTGGATCCCCAGTACCAAAAAAAGGTGGGGGAGGGCATGTTTATATCTGCAGGACAGGACAGGATAAATGCATGCCTTCATTAAAGAAGATGTATTGTTATGGCTTGTATAGAGATATCCCCTCAAAGCCTCACACATTCATACATAGGGCTTTTCAGAGATGGCTAGATTTAGGGTGTGTGAATATGTATTACTGATGTGTGATAATTGGATTATTCCACTGATTGTATTAGCAGAAATTTGAATATGGTGAAATGTATTTTCTGAAGACAGAAGACCCATGATGGGTGTGAGTGGCACCAGCCAATAAACTTGTAGTCTCAATGGAATAAAAAGGGAGAAGAGGGCCGGGGATTTAGCTCAGTGGCTTAAGTGCCTGCCTGGCAAGCGCGAGGTCGTGAGTTCAATCGCCGGTACAAAAAAAAAAAAAAAAGGAGAAGAGAGGCTCACTGCTTGCTTCTCCCTCCTGCCTGCTACACCATGAAATGTTTCTCTGCTGCAATCCCCTCTGCCATGCTCTCCTGCCATCGGCCCAGCCAACTATGGGACTTAGCCCTACAAACTGTAAGCTAAGATAAGCCTTTCCTCCTTAATGTGTGGGTATCAGGTATTTTGTCCCAGCAACAACAAAGTAACTAAGACAGATTTTGATATCAGAGAAGTAAGGTCATGGCTGTGACACTGCCTGGCTCTGTGGTTCAAAATCCCTTAGAATTGGCTTGTGGGAAGAGTTTAGAAAGTTTTGGAAGCTGGGTATGGTGGCAAAGCCTACAATCCAAGTACTTGGGAGGTTGAGGCAGGAGGGTGAATGCAAGTTCAAGGCCAGCCTGGGCTATGTGGTGAGTTCAAGGCAGTCTGACCTACAGAGCAAGACCCTGCTGAAAGAAAAAAAGAAGAGAGGGGCTGGAGATTTAGCTCAGCAGCATAAGCGCCTGCCTTGCAAGCCTCTGGTCATGAGTTTGATACCTGGTACCGATTTAAAAAAAAAAAAAAAAGACTGCTTTCAGAAAAAAAGAAGAGAGAGAGAGTTTTGGAGATGCTGGTTGCTGGCTGGAAAAGCAGCCCTAAAATACTATCAGTCACACTTCATGGCAGATTCTGGTTAGAGCTCAGACCAAGACGCTGGGAGTAATGCAGCTGGAAAAGACAAGGTTAAGGAGGTTTCAGTTGGACAGAACTCCATCGGCAGTTGGGCTCCACACAATGTGTATTATTCTTTGGCAAAAAATTTGTCTACATTTTGTTCATGTGCAGAGACTGCAGGAGAGTGACATTAACCTAGCAGGAGAAATTTCAGGGCAGTCTAATCTTGAGGCAGTCTGCTTTAATCAGGTCTATGTTAAGAATCAAGAGCAAACAGCGCACCATAATGACTTTAAAAAGAAAGTTCCAAGGGCTGGGGGTTTAACTCAGTGGCACAAGCACCTGCCTGGCAAGTGAGAGGTCATGAGTTTAATCCCCAGTATCAATAAATAAATAAATAAATAAATAAATAAATAAATAAAAAGAAAGTTCAAGCAATACTGTGCCTTGCAAAGAGGAACAGAAGAGAACTTGGTTTCTAAAAAGATTAGCAATAAAAAGCCAAGCATTTCAGAAAAGGACAATAGAAAAATGGCCTACAGGATTCATAAGAACCAGAAGTACTCTATCCTTTGCAGCCTCAAAATTGCAAAGATGGAAGACTTTGCTTTGAGAAGAGAGTCCCAGGACACCATGTTCCAGAATGGCAGTAGCCTTAATTAATTAGTTATACAAAAAATTACATGGTGTGTGCTCTGTTCACACAACACAACATTGCTCAGGAAAGACAGTCTGACCACACAATAGCATGGACAACCAGAGAACCCTGTACCAACGGAAAGCAGCTAGTCACAGAGGACAGTTGCTGGGTGGTTCCATTGGCACAAGGTTCCTAAATGGTCAGATTCATAGAGACAGGAACTTGAGTGAGGTGGCATCTACAAAGTGGTGAGGGGAGTTACTGTCTCATGAGTCATGTCAGCAGCCTTCTGTGAGCCCCTCCCCACTGGCAGGTGACCACGTCTCTATATCCCCATATGGTAGACAAAGAACTCTGGTCCCCTCCTTTTTTATAAGGACACTAAGTCCTCCACGGGACCCTCGCTCATGACCTCACCCAAGCCTAGTCACCTCCAAAAGCCTTCCTCCAATACAAGTACCTGGGGATAGGCCTTTGCAAAGCACAAGAAGGCTTGACTAGAATATCATAGTGATACTGGCAAGGGTCTTTAAGTGACCCAAATATGCATGGAAGCAAGCAAGCTTAGAAGTGCGAAATATTCACTATTGGGTTTTTAACTGGTGTTCAGGATGAATAAACCAAGGTAGGCCACAATATGACTGAATCTTGGTAAAACGTGGATTGGAAGGATAAGTCAGGAGATGATAAAGCAGGATGCTATTTCATAGAAAAGTTATGAAAATAAAACTATCACCAAAAAGTATGTATTTCAGGAGTGCATATGGATTCAACACAATTGTGTTGAAAGGAAATCTAAGGACTGTCACTCCAGGGTGTTTGCTGAGAGAGGCAGAAGGGGTTATTATCAAACTCAGTTTCATTGGGAACAAGTACCTATCACATTATTAAAATTAGCAAACAAAAGAAATAAACCCATAAAAGTCCACCTATCATGGTCCTCTGCACCTGAAATTCACTTAAAGAAAGACCGTGGCCCAAATACAGACCCAGATTTCTCCAAATCCATGAGAAAAAAACAAGCAAGTACAAAAATTAAATAGGACAAGAATCCAGGAGGAGGGCTGGCATAAGTGCAGCGGCATAAGTGCCTGCCTGACAGCGGCATAAGTGCCTGCCTGACAATCTCGAGGTCTTGAGTTCAATCCCCAGTACCAAAAAAAAAAAAAAAAGGAATCCAGGAAGAAACATGTCCATAAAGATTTGACAATGCAGTCATGGTGGTACAATCCTGTAATCTCAGCACTCTGGAGGCTGAGGCAAGAGGATCATTGCAAATTTGAGACCAGCCTGGGCTACAAAGTGAACCCAAAGTCACCCTGAACTGTATAATGAGACCCTGTCTCAAAAAGATTATAAAAAGGGGGGAAAAAAAGATTTGACAATGCTCCCACACACAAGTAGTCAGGAATGGGCTAATTCCACCACCTGTGAGATTCCAGCCCCATCTGGCAGCAACTCACTGCCAATGCCTGGGAATTGATGGGGACTGTTGAGGGCAGCTGGAGCTTTTACCTGATGCAAAAGTGCAAGCAGCACAAGTGCTTTGGAGGAAATGCTTTCAAAGCCTCATGCTTTAGCAAGGTGCAAGACTTCTACTCCTCCAGAAGCTCACTGAGAACCCTGGATGCCGCTCCACTTCACTTCCTCCAAGGTACATGGCACATACCTGTCTTTTCCCTGCTCCCTTTCCTAACTGCTTTCTGGAGGGTGCGGCCAAGCTTGTCTGGGCCAGCTTGAGAGCCCTGCTAAGAGACCAGCATGGGTGCCTTCGAGCCTTCACAGCCCACTGTCTGCCAACACTGAAGAAGCAAGACCTGGACCTTGGACAGAAGTGGGTGCAGGGGATAACACCTCCCCAGGCCTGCACAGTAGAGAGATGAGCTGTACTGTCTCCGTCGCTTTGGGCTGCAGACAGTGGGCTGTGAAGGCTCAAAGGTTTACCAACAGAAGAAATTTATTTCTCATGTTTCTGGAAGCCAGAGTCCAAGGTCAAGGCACTGGCTGGTGGTGTCTAATGAGCACTGCTCTTGGCTTCCAAGATCCTGTGTCCTCTACAGGGACAAAGGCTGGCTTTTAGTGGACGTGGTGGAAGTCACTGAATCCCATTCATGAGGTAGGAGCCCCTGTGACTCCTTGGGCTCCACAGCCAGCCCTCTGGCATGGGCATATGGGGATTAAATGTACACATAAATTTTGGAGAGACTCAGGCTTTGAAACCCTAGTGGCTATTTTGGCTACCTTGGATTTCCTGTCTCTTAGGAAAACACAAGTTCTCAGCAGTGGGGATTAACACACTTTCCTCAGCATAGTAACCATGCTGGCCAATCCCAAAAAGGACCAGTCCACCCACCCTGGCCACAGACTATAGGCCATCTCAAGGAAATCAGGAGGGATGACCAGCAATGCCCAGCCATGAGCCCAGGCTTGCCTGTACCCCTTGGGACCCAGGACTTACCCCTGCCACTGCCAATCTCCTCTCCAGTGACCCCCAAATTGCCATTCTGTCCTCCACCCTTGATGTGCAAGGCTGTGCACATATTTGCCCAGCCCCTTTAGTCTTGCTCTTGTGAAATGCCAATTCTCTCATGCTCACCAGTGACCATCACATCTCAGCCATGAGGGTCACATGACTGTATTGACTTCCCCTCTCCACGACTTGGGGCCCTTAGCAAAAAGAGCCCCAGGGGGCAGCCAGAAGTCCCAACAAGGAAAAATGACCTGACTATACTTGGGCAATGGGCAAGGAGTCTCAGAAGCTTACTGCTCATGTGAAGTTTCACCTACTACATAAGATGAGTACGTTCAATTTGCTAATGGATTTTTATTGTGAAGCTGTTCTTTTTTTTTTTTTTTTTGTACTGGGGATCGAACTCATGACCTTATGCTTACCAGGCAAGCACTTAAGCCACTGAGCTAAATCCCCAGCCCGTGAAGCTGTTCTAAAGACAACGTGAATATGCTTTGTGTGGAAGAAAATTACAGGTCAGACATCCAAGTGTCTCTGAACTCCTTGAAAGGCTTACTCTAAGCTCATGGAGGGACCAGGTTTTGACCACCCTCCCATGAGCCGGTCTGACCCAGTACCCTTCATCCATATCTGAGCAAGGGGAGGACCTGAAATCTCCTGAGCCTCTTTCCAGGAGGCAAGAAAGTTCTTTTCAAAGGTTTCAGCTTGGTTCCCACAAGGCCAGGTCAGACTCATTCCCAGGACGCCCTGTACCTTCCTCATGGGGTATGGGGCTATCCTGCCTGGTCAAGTCTGGGACTTACTCCCCAGCCAATAGGCAAGCCCACCACAATGCCACGGGTACAGGAAACATGAGAAGCATGGGTCCAGAAAGGGTTTTTCTTACTCCAGGCACCTTGCATGTCATGAGCTCAGCTGTGTTGCTTCCTCTTGCTCACAAGGCCCCTGGGGTGACAGGAGAGTCCAGCTGATGCTGCACACATAGCAGATAGGGGCCTACCCTCCCTCTGACATTACCCAACATGACATCCAAAATATTGCACAATCTGGGAGTAGTGGTATACACCTGTAATCCCAAATATTAAGGAGGCTGATGCAGGAAGATTACTTGAGCCCAAGAGTTGGAGGCCAGCTTGGGCATATAGCCAAGAATTTTTCCCAGGGGAAAAAAAAGTGCTATACAACTTGGTCCTTCTCATCCCAGGAGCTCACAATTTGGCTTTGGTCACATAAAGGTCACCACAGCTGTAGTGGTACATGCCTATAATCCTAGCACTCAGGAGGTTGAGGCAGGAGGATCTTTCTGTGTTCAAGACCAGCCTGAACACTATAGTGAGTACAAGAGCACCCTGAACTACATACTGAGATCCTGTCTGATCCCAGCACTCAGGAGGCTGAGGCAGGAGGATCGTTGTGAGTTCGAGACCAGCCTGGGCTAAAAAAGTGAGCTCAAGGCCAGCTGGAACTGCATAGTGAGTTGCCTCAAAAAAACAAAAAAAATAAAAAGAAGAAAGAAAGAAAGAAAGGAGAAAAGAAAAAAAGAAAAGAGTTGCTGAGGTTTTCTATATAATGGCAGCACATATTTAAATTACCAAAGAAATATCCCACTCAACCTGCCCAGAAGCAACTCTGTCTCGAGCTGTAGTGGTCCTATTGGTCACAGGTCTCCCCAAGTGACCCCAACAGTAAAGCTTAGGCAGTGCTAGGTCCCCAGGAAGTTCATAGCACTTCTCAGTCCTGGCTAGAGCCCCACCTCTCTGCACTGCAAAGGAATCTCCAGGTCCCCTCCCCTGCAGCATAACCAAGCTGTGAGGTCACCCTGGAAGAAGTAACCAATGTCCCCATAGCTGCAGGCTGCTCTGCACACCTGGGAGGAAGCCAATCCAGTTTCTATAAGAAATTTGGGCCAGGACCTTCTTGGACCAGTCCTATGCCATGGTGTGGGGAGGCTGGGCTCAGGATGGTGAGCGCATCTGGGCTCAGGCAACACTGCATCTTGCAAGCAGAACTTCCTGGTCATGGGGAGGGAGGGATGGGGTCCCTCTCCCAGGGCAGCTTAGGCTAGGGAGTCATAGAGTCTGCCTGGGATTCCTTCCAGGTCTTTTACTGACTCATCCACATGGTGGGGGCAGCATGTGGCCTTTTCTGGGAGGTGACAAAAAGGGTGGAAGACCAGGGCCTCAGGAGGTACACAGCACCTAGGAACCCCTTCCTCAGACAGGGCCTTTGCAACGCAAGCCCTGCACCTACCTGCCCTGCACTCAGCAGGCACCTGCAGCCACTCTTTGCAAGGACTCTGTGCATGCACAATGGCCTGCAGGCTAACATGCAGGAACTCCCAGTGCACCCAACCCAGTGTGTCCCTCAGCTCTCTGAGCACATGGGTTTTTTTTTTTTTCCCAGTCTGGCCCTGAATCTAGATGCTTCTGGCCTTATGCATGTGATTCCTTATCCAATCTCAGAGCCCTCTCTTTGACCAGGCAGGAAATCCACATAGAGACCCCACAGTGAGCCCTCCTGGGACTTCTCCTACATCCCAAACCCTTCAAACCTGACCTTGCCCACACACAAGTCCCTGCTGCCTCAGTACCAGCACCAGCACCTTTCCTTTGAGGTGTCCACTTGAATCCTCTGACCTCAGTTACCCTTCCCCACTATTCCCCACACCGTGACCCCCCCCCAACACAGAGCAACTCACAGCATTCCCACTATATTCCTCTCTCCCTTTAAGGGATCAAGCCCCACCTTTGCCCCTTAAACTGCCCATCAATCTCTATACTTAGCTCACTACCTCAAGGTAGCAGATTCATGGGTCAAAGGACCTGCAAACTGACAAGGCTGGGGTACACTGGGTCCCACCCTGCCCCCAAGGGATATACTTCTGAGAAAGAACCTCAGGAACATGCAGAGGTACCTTTTCTGGCCCCACTTGAGTCCTGGAAAAAAGAGATCAAGATGAGGAGCTGGAGGCAGAGTTGAGGGCCACCACAGGAAACTGAGGGAGGGGACCACTTGTGTTGAAGGCCTTGAGGGCCCAGGCCCTGCACAGCTGGCAGCCAGGGTGTGGGCAGTGCACACACCAGGCATCTCTGAGTCTGAGACCTTCTTCTGGGCCTTAGAGATGGCCAGTCCCACCTCTGACATGCAACAGTGGCCTGGCAAGCAGAGGTACACTGCCCACAGCATTCCCAGACCCATGGATGACATGGCTTGCTCCCACCAGTCTTTGGCCTCTGCAGGTCCATGCCCCTCCTAATGGTCCCCACTGCTCCACCACCACCATGCTGGCTGCAGTGCCTCTCCATGGGTGCCCAGTCCAGAGCCCAAGCCCTCAGGTGCTCAACCTGCACTTTAGCACTGATTTAGAGGCCACGGCAAGGCATGGTTACAGCCATTGAGAAGTCTGTCCACGTGGTCCCAAGACCAGTTGCCTGGAAGGCAGATGACTCCCAAGCAACAAGGCATTAGTTTCCATCCAGCACACCCAACTGTGGTGGAACCTTACCTGCCCCCACCAGAGCTGTTACAGTGAGGAACATGCTGGGGAGACCACCATCCTCAGGGCACAACCAGCACCTTAGGGAAGCAAAGGCCACACAGTGACACTGCCTGGCATGGGGCTCCAGGTGCTGCATGCCCAGCTGCCCTGAGGAACATATGTGGCCATCACCCATCACAGGTAAGACCTTCACAACAGCTCCTGAGATACTCCCTTCATCCCACATAGACCCTGCTGGGCCTTGGGACACCCTCACATGGGGGGTGGGGTCCAGACCAAGGTCAGGTGCAGAGGATTTCAGGCTGTGCATCTGGGCCAGGTGGGCACCGGTGACTGGGACAGACTACACTGGGGTGCAGGAGGCCAGCTTCACCTAGGAAACAGAGGGCACTGGACCTCTTGAGGTTGACACTCTTGGTTTGGGCACATAGCAGGGCTTCTGTGAGAGGGATTCCAGGGCTGCAAGGGCGCTTCTGGGCCCAGGAGGAGGTTGGACCCCTCAGGTGGTACAGAGTAAGGTGTCCACCAGAGTTGGGGTTATGGAATCTGTGGCGGCAGCAAATGAGCCTGGAGGTGACAGGGATGCAGTGGTACCCCACTGGGAAGCTCCTGGGACCACTGGGGACTCCATAGCCTCCCACCCTGAGCACTACTTGTCCCTGCCAGATAGTTAAGAGACCAGGAAACAGGGCACTGAGACTTCCATACGAAACTGTAAACATGAGTCTTTAAAATGACAGAGGCCCTGTGGCCCCATCTCTGAGCCCGAGCATACGCAGGGGCCAGAGCCCACAACACCCTTCCCTCCCCGGTACTCCACTGCACTCCACTCCACGCAGGGCAGCCGAGAGTCCGCGGTTGAGGGATTCCTGAGATGAAGAAGCGGCAGCGGCTCCCACTCCGTCCTGTCACATCCCATCCAGGCACACACCCGTCACGTATCCAGCGCATCGCGCGTGGGTGAGGGCCCACGGGGGCGCCCGGCTGCGCCATGCAGTGTGGGTGGCTGCGAGTGGCGCTGTGCAGGCGGTGGCTGCAGCTCCAGCGCAAGTGCAGGCGGTGGGAAATCGCGCACCTGGCGTCGGTACTCCAGGAAGGTGCAGGCCTTGGTGGCCAGCGCCACCACGTTCTTCCCCACGAAGATGGCTGAGACGCGGCTGTCACGGAACAGGGCCATGTTGGCAGCGCGCGCCAGCACCGCCACCACATTGACCGTAGCAAGACTCAGCACTGGGTAGAGCATCATTTTCTGCGGAGCAATGTGCTCGCCCTGCATGCTGACCTCGCTGAGCGCCACGCATGGCAGTACGAGCAGCAGCATGTAACAGTAGAAGAAGGTGAGGCCCTCGGCCCACAGAGGCAGCCCAGTGCGTGGCGGCTCCCACAGTGTGGCCTGCATGTCCAGCAGGTCCAGCAGGTCCAGCGCCACCCAAAAGAGGCGGCCGCGCAGATCCTCGCGCTTGCGAAAGGTGCGCACGTACTCCATGCGGTCGAGCGCCACCAGCAGCAAGAAGAGGCCAGGCACGCACACCGAGAGCAGCAGCGTGAGAGCCTTGCGTGCCAGTGGGTCGCCCGCGCCGCGCCGCGCCGCCTTGTAGTTCTGGAAGATGAAGTAGAGCTTGATTTCCAGCACGAAGACATAGAGGAACCAGAGGATCATGGCGTAGCCGCGCTTGGCGGTGCGCACCTCGGCACCCACCCACACGGCCACATAGCGTAGCACCAAAAGGAAGCACACGTCGCCCACCAGCACGATGATGCACACGCCGACCTTGCGCGGGCCCTGGTTCTGCTCCACCAGATACGCGTCCATCACGGCCATGCTGCCTACAATTACCAGCGTGGTCAGGCACACATGGCGCCGGTCCGGAGGCGGCAGCACCATGGTAGGCGCCGGGGCCGGGGCCCCCACGCGCGGCAGCCCCTAAGCGTGGCCTTGTGGCGGCCCGAAACGTGGCGCTCCTCAGCCCGCGGGCATGGCGAGCTGGGACCTGGGGAGAGCAGAGGAGACCGGTCAGAGAGGCCGCACTGTGTAGCCGCTCCCGTGCATCCCCTCCACGCGCGGTCCTAGCGGAGGGCAGCGGAGTTTACAGGGCCTTGGAGCCAGAAGCAGGGCCTCCAGAGGGCGCTGCGGCCCCACCTGGTACCCAGCCGGCGTTCCCGCCGTGCCCGGAAGGAAACGGAACGGAAGTGGTTTCTGCGCGCCGGACTTCGGAGCCTGGTCACCCCGAGGCCCTCCGCCTCCCTTCCCAGCTGACGCATCCGCCCCCGCGGGTCTCCCCTCCTCGCCCTTAGACTGGGTCCCTGTGCGCCCTCATGCAGCACAGACGCTCCCTGCCGCCGCCCCACGCTCCCTGGCCCAGCGCAGGGGAGTCTGGTCCCGCTGCATCTCCTCTTCCCCCACTCTGCATCCGCGCACCGAGCCAGAGAAGCCCAGTCCCCCGCACGCCCTCACCCGCCCGGAGCCACGGCAGCTGGCTCCGCCTCCCTCGTGGCAGCCGACCTGCCCCCCTCCACAGAACGCTTCCTAGACAAAGACATAAAATTTACTGTCGCCGGGACAGTGCGGTGCTCAATCTGTTCCGGTGACACCACCCCCCCATAGGAAGGCCCCTAATCCTACATTTGCACCCGATGCATCCCAGGACACTCCCACTCATCCTTCGGAGCTCGGACACCTCAAGCAGGATGTCCCCGGGGTTACGCACCCCCCCCCCAAGGTTCCGGGATCCTGCTCATTAGCCCCACGCTTACGCGTCTCACTCCCACCGGCCAGCGCACTTCGCGCGGGAAGCCCATGCGAGCCACACCGCAGGCTGCGCAGGCTGGGAAGGTCCTTCCCAGCCTGTGTCCAGGCCCCACAGCCAGGTCGCTGCCCTCGCGGCCCCATCCTCGCTAGTCCTCCACAAACACAGCAGAGGGCTGAGGACTCTGTGGTGGCGATGGGACAGACCCCAGTAGCCAGCCCCAACCTGAAACCTCCCCTGGTCACATCCCAGGAACCTGACCGCGCACACCTGCCCAAGCCTCCTGCTCAGGCGCTCACGTGCCTACCCTGCCCCGAGGCAGGGGCGTCACACCCGAATCCGGTGCTCTAGGGCAACGGCGCGCGTCCGCTCGCACAGACCTCCGCCTCGGGCCAGAGAGGAGGGAGTCTGGGCTGGAGAGGGACTGCCCCTCCCCCGCCCCCGTGGTCCACCACGGGGCCTGGTCCCTACTGCCCCCGCATCCCAGGCTTCACCAGGCATCGCCCCTTCCACCCTCGCGGCAGCGATCGCCAGACCCCCTCCCTGAGTCACCACCCAGCCACCCGCGGCCACCCGCGGCCACCCGCGCCAGCCCGCACCTACCCCGCCACCTGCCGGTACTGCGTGCTGCTGGCGAGCCTCTGCGCGCTCCGCCCTCCGCTGCTGGGGCGTCCCGACCCCGCCCCGCGCCCCCAGCGTGCACGGCTGTCCCCAGCCTGGCACCGAGCAGGCTTCTGCGCGGGCTCTAGCCCACGAGGACAGGGCCCCCGCGCCCCACCCTGTCCTGCCCTTACGCAGCGCCAGTTGCCTAGGCGAGGCGACAGCTCTGCGCAACCTGAAGCTCTGGGCAGATGTTGTTGAGACCCAGACATCCCAGTGGCACCTCCCCAACCAAGAGGCCACCTAGTATCACAGTGAAGAACCACCCGGGGGCTCCTGCTCCCTGATCCCTGACGTCCTCTGCACTCTGTGTGGGTCAGAATCCACTGCCACTAGTAACCCCACTAACCAGCGACAAGCAGCACACTCACCTCACTGTAGTTGACCCCACCGGACCAAACAGTGGCCCACAGAGACAGTGGGTGGGGGCCTGGGTCTGGTTCCCAGCTCAGTTCCAGGTCACTTCTGGGCAGAGGAAGGGACATGAGCCAAATCTTTCCCCACCCTTAGCAGAGAGGAGCTAGGGTATTGGGACGCAGCCATCCTCTCCCCACTGTGCTGACTGAGCCGAGATATGGAAGGCATTGACCTCCATAGGAAGAGGGCACCTCCTTGCCTGCTCTCATCTGCAGCTGCTCCCATTTGCCTCTGAAAGAAGATACGGAGGGCAGAAGTTAGGAAAACACGGGTCCCTCTGCTGAGGTGGGCAGCCTGGCTCCCTCCCAGGCTCTGAACTCTGAATCCTGCTGGATCTGCTCAAGTGACAGATGTGTGACCTCCCTAGGCCCTGGGGATCAGGCAAACATCTGGCAGATGAGAAGCAAGGACAGCAAGCCACAGTGGCCTTCTCGAGGACCAGGGGCTGTTGCTGGCTCACCAATTGCTGGACAGGGAGTGTCAGCCTCTCATCAGCTCACACCTGTTATCACAGGAGGATTGAGGATGAGCCCTTTGGACCAAGACGAGGCCTCACAGCCAACAGCGGACTGCTTATCTCCACAGGGAGTCCTGTATGCCCTGAGCAAGGACAAGGTGGCTAAGGTTGGGGAGGAAGCAACTCAGTACCCATGGCCCAGGGCAGGAGCCCCATGCCTCAATGTGGCCAGTGTTGGCCATGCAGCCTAGCCAACTTACTGAGGAGGGGCAGGGTGGGAGAAGCTGAAGTCAGAACCCCAAGTGGCCCACCCTATCCCTCCCCTACAACTGTGCTTTACCCAATCCTCACCCAAACCTTGAGGCCTACCTCAAGTCCCCAGAACCTCTGGGCATATCACCTCTGGTGTCACAGTGCACTTTATAGCTGTGCAAATGAAGGAAAGCTTGTGTTCACATATTATGAGAGTGGACTACTAGAAAAATGAACAAGTAGAGAAGAGTCAGTTCACAATCCTGAGTTGGAGGTCACTAGGAAGGTGTAAAAGTCCCACATCCTCAGATACCTAATGCCACACATGTAGATACATAGATAACAACATAAGCACAATGTAGCAACTAAAAGGAGAACTAAGCCAGGTATGGTGGCACTCTCCTGAAATCCCAGCACTCTCAGAGGCTCAGGCAGAACTGTAGTCAAACCCATCATAAGCAATTTCGCAATTTGGGCAAGACTTTGTCTCAAAATAAAACATGGCTGGGGTTGTAGCATAATTCAAAGGATCTGGGTTCAGTCCCCAGTACTGCAAAAGTAAGAAAAAAGAAGCACGTATGTCTACAATTGCAAGACAAGTTTCACAACTGTTCATGACTAACTGGACTGGCACACAGAACACTGTACCAAACAACTGCAAATGTACAGCTCTGTATTCTCAGCACCACATCAAGCAGGCAGCATCACAGCCTCCTGATATGACAGGCCAAGCAAGGAAAGCTCAGCTTCACCTCTGTGGTGTGCTTGCCCAATATGCATCAATCTCTGCGGACACTGGGCACATTCTGCACATGGCCAGCTGCAGGTGGCTGTGAGTGTAAGAACAGACTGGGAGCCTCCAAGTGAGAGGACACAGGAAAGGTGATAGACAACTGCATGTTGTGGTTTGGATCCCAGAGCCCCATGCGCTTAGAAGCAGGCGTGGAAGGAGACTGAATTACAACTAGCTGCTGTTAGGAGGTGGGGACTAGCAGGGGAAGACAGGTCAATGAAGATCTGACCTGGAAGTATTTATGTCTCCCTTCCCAGTTCTTCCTTTTGCTCACTGTTTCTTGTCCACCCTGCTGCAAACAGTTGTCCTCTGCTATACCCCTCTGTCATGTCATTCTTCCTTGGAACCAGCCTACAATAGACTAAACTGTGAGCCAAAATAAACTTCTTTATTAAATTGTGGTATCAGGCAGTGTCTCAACAAAGTAACTGAGTCACCACACAAACAGGATAGTCCTGGACCCGTAAAGCACATCATTGACATAGGGAAATCAGATGGGGTTTGAGAATGAGACAGGGACACCGGACAGTTTCCTGATTTCCAAAGTCACACTATGGTGACACGAGTCCCTTGACTTCAGGAGTATTCTCCAAGGTGTTCAGGTTAGTAGGCATCATATGTACAACTCAGTTCTTTCTTTTTGAGAAACAAGAGGACAGAGAGTCTCACTATGTTACCCAGACTGGCCCCAAACTCCTGGGCTCAAGCAATTCACCCACCTCAATCTCCAAAGTAGCTAGGACCACAGGTGCATGTCATCACATCCAGCCCTGTGACTTAGTTCTCAAGAGGAATGAAGGACTATGCATGTGACATTACATATGCATTGTACATTTCTCTGTGTGTGCCTGTGTATACGGTAAGGAGAGAAGAATAAAACAAAATACCAACTAGGAGATCTGGGTGAAGGCATATGACAGCTAGGGATACTACTGCAACTTTTTTATTTGGGATTATTTTTTAAATAAAAACTTTAAAAATCAATAAACCCAATTCTTCAACTTAACAAATTCAGGGCAAAAGTATATCAATAGATGCAAAAAAGGCATTTAATAGAATTCAGTAGCTGTTCATAACTTATAAGAAAGCTCTCAGGAGACTAAGAAAATCTTGGATCTGATAAAATATTTTTATAAGAATCCTACACAAATAGTATCTCAGTGATGAAGGGCTGGAAATGATCTCTTTGAGCCAGGAGCAGACAGTTGCCCCTGGCTGCTGTGTCTGTTAAGTGTTGTACAGTACTACCATAGGAACACCAGGAAAGACAAACAATGAGTAAAAACTGAAGCTTTCCAGGTGTGGTGGTACACTCCTGTATATAGACCCTGTCTCAAAAAGACCAAAAAAAACTGAAGATTTAGCTGGGCATGATGGTGCATGTCTGTACTCCCAGCTCCCAGGGAGGCTGAGGGAGGAGGATTTCTTCCAACCTGGGCTACACAGTGAGTTCAAGGCCAGTTTGGATACTATAGGGAGATCCTCTTCCCAAAAGACAAAAAAAAAATCTGGAGATATAAAAACTCCATTAGGGGCCAAAAATTTAGCTCAGTGGTTTAAGTGCTTGTCTGGTAAGCATGAGGTCATGAGTATGATTCCAGGTACAAAAAAAAAAAAAAAAAGAACAAAGACAAACCCCATTAGTTTTTATAGGTGACATAATTGTACATTTGAAAAGTCTAAAATCCCAGATGTGGTTGTACACACTTAATCCCAGTATTTTGAGAGGCTGAGACAGATGATCATTAGTTTGAGCCTATCCTAGACAACTCAGTGAGAATTTGTCTCCAAACATTTAGCTCAGCGGCATAAGCTCCTGCTTTGCAAATGCGAAGTCATGCATTCGATCCCTGGTACTAAAATAAAATATAAAATAAAATGAAATGAAATGAAATGAAATAAAATAAAATGAAATGAAATGAAATAAAATAAAATAAAAAATAAATAAAATAAAATAAAAAAGGGGTTGGGTTGTAGCTCTGTGTGAAAGCCTTCCAGTATATTAAAAAACTAAAAGAACTAGAAATAAATTTTTTAAACTTTAAATGAGTTTAGTAAGATTGTTTATACCAGCTAAATATGTCAAAGTCAATGGTGTATCTACAATTTTTAGCAGAGTTAGAAAAAAAAAGTAGGGCTAAGGTTGTAGTTCAATTGTGCAGTGCTTTCTAGCATGCATGAGGCCCTGAGTTCCATCCCCAGCACCCTGGGGGGAAAAAAAAAGATGAAATCTGATCCCTACCTCATAGCTTATGAAAAACATAATTTTGTGTGGCATGTCATCCTAAATGTGAAAGGAAAGAAAAAAAAAAGCTTTCCTAGAAGACACAATATAGGAAGAAAATACAAGAGACTGTTTATAACCTTGGAGCTGCAAAGAAATTTAAATATGATACAAAAAACTGAGGACCACGACAGGAAAGAGTGGATTGCATGGAAATTAAAAGCTTCAGTTCATCCAAAGACACCATGAAAAGGACAACAAGGCCAATTTCTGAGAGGAGTCATTACCTACGAACTTACAACCTACAAAGGTACCCACCTAAGCCACACACCAGTGAGAAGACTCCCAAAGGCAAGGATGGGAAAGACAGGAAGGATGCTTCTGAGGTAGCCACTAAGAGATAACTGGTACCCTTGGTTCCTGGGAAATGCAAACAGAAGCCAGTGAGGTGGCACAGATGTCCCTGGAATGACTAGAATCCAGGAGGCCACATCAGAGGCTGAGCAAGATGTGCTGGGGCTCCCACTGGCTGCCAGAGAAGATGCAGTAAGTACAAGCACAGAAGAGATTGGTGTCAGCTAAGAAAGCTGGGCACAGGCTCACCTGGGAGCTGACGAATTCCACACCTGGTGCCACATGAGCAACAGTGTCCGTCGAAGTAGTTTGTCATAGCCCCAACCAAAAAACACCCATGCCCACCAACAGCAGGATATACTAATACAGGAGTATTCATACACACCTGCTTAAAAGCATGAAAGTACGTGAACAACAGGCCTGAACCTCACAGATACAATGTTAAAAGAAGAAGTCAGACAAAGATGACTACAGATGCTATGGTCCAAGTTCAGAAACAAGATGAAACCAAACCTCCAAGTTTGGGGGCACCATGCAGATAGTGAGCCACAGGGAACAAGACTTGGACCAGAAGGGAAGCAGCAGAGAAGGGCAGCTGGATGGCAGAGGTGCAGAGGGCTCTGGTCCACCAGAAGGGGTTTCTAGGATACTTAATTAAGGGTGATTTGAGGAGCTCAGCACTGAGTATCTCTGCAGTTTTCTGCATCTATTGTACATCTCACAATAAAAGTGCTTAAAGGGGAAAAGTTAACAAAAATGAAAAAAGACAACGTAGAGTTTGGGTTTGGAGGGGTTGTTTTGTTTTGTTTTTTGAGACAGGGTTTCACTATGCAAATCAGGCTGGACTTCAACTCACTTTGTAGCCTAAGCTAGCCTCCAACTTGTAGCAATCTTTCTGCCTCAGCCTCCCAAGCGCTGTACCCCACCACACCCAGCCAAAGTAGGTCTCTTTAAAGCATTACAGGAAAGTAAACCTAGATTTTTGTTTGTTTGCTTCTTTACTTGTTTGCAATACTAAAGACTGAAATACAAGAGCTTGCCCATGCTAGGCAAGCACTCAGCCACTGAAGTACATCCCCACAGTTGTTTTGTTTTGTTTTGTTTTGTTTTGTTTTGTTTTGTTTTGTTTTGTTTTGTTTTGAGACAGGAGTCACTAAGTTGGTTAGGCTAGGTTCCAAACTGCAGCCTTCTTGCTTCAGTCTCCCAAAGTGCTAGGGTCACAGACATATATCACTGCCCCCTATTCCCAGCCCTTCTAAGGTCTTGCTAAATTCCCAGGCTGGTCTTGAACTTGTGATTTTCTGCCTCAGCTTCCCACATAACTGGAATTACAGGTGTGCAGTCACTATGTCCAGCTAAAACACAACATTTATATGTCAGGTGCTTTTGAGACAGGGTCATACACGTAGCTCAGGCTGGCCTCACACTCACAATCCTCCCCCCTCAGCTTCCAGAGTGCTGAGATTAGAGAGCTAAACCACCATGTCCAGAATATAGTTTTGCATTGGATTGTGAGGACTGCAGTGAGGTCAGTGTAATCTTGTTCCCAAAACTGGTAAGAGCAATACAAAGTAAACAAGGAAAGAAATAAAATTACAAGCCCATTTTACTTTGAACATACATATGAACATATATGTAAGTCTTTAATTCTTTTTTCATTCTCTTATTTTGTCCTTACATTCATCTCCTTTCATCTGTATAAATAAAAGTTTAGCTCGTTTTATTTATAATTAACTGAAACAAACTGAGTATTTAAAAACTGCAACACCATTCTCAAATAGAATTTATTCCAGTGGTACAGGGTGATTTGACACCTGAAAGTGGATTAATGCAATTAACACAATTCATTACAGTAAGAGACAAAATGGAATAATTGTCTTAATGAAGATAGAACATTTGACATTTATAATTCTAAGAAATATCAGAAAAATAAGAGTGGAAAGACATTTTCTTCCTGCATCAAGTCATGTACCCAAAGCACACAGCAAGCACCCATCTCCAGAGAGAAAGTAGATGCCCACTCAGGACAGAACTGGACGCCACTGTCCCATAGCCCAGGGCTAAGGACCAGAAAGATGGCCAAGGCTGAACACATAGCTATGGCACCACTCCCACAGCAGGGACAAGCAGTGACACTTCCCTGTGTGACTCTCATGGCTCCATACCCAGGTTACAAAGCAGCAGCAGCTGGAAAATGTGGAGCAGGACAAAGGGTACCTGACCTAGGAACCGGCAGTCACTGGCTACAAGTGCCCCCACTGACCAGAGGACTCTGCACCTCTGATTCTGCTGGCCTGTCCCACAGGCCCAACCTGTTGGGGCGTTTTATGCTTTGCAAAGGCTTGGCGGTACCTCAGGTGTCCACTTGTGGAAAGCAGACAGCTGAGTATGTACGTGCACCCTGCTGGACAAGAGCTAATGTGCGTTACGTGGGAGGAGGAAGAGCCCCATCCAGTGGATAGACAGACCTTTGAGACACAGTGCTCAGTGGAAGAAAACAGTGAGTTCTCAAATGGCACTGCAACATTTTAAGGAAGCCCAAGGGTACACAATCTGTCAAACACCACAGAGCTCAGAGTTCAAGAGCTCAGAGTTCCAATACTGAGGCACTTTCCTTTGATTATATCTTCATCAAAGTGGCTTTTACACAATTGCTGTGACTTAAAAAAAAAAAAAAAGTGACAGGACCCATGAGGCTCCTGAGGTTTTTGGGGTTAAGGACTGCGAGAGGATGAGAAAAATAAAGAGACAAAGCTGGGGTCACATAGAGTCCTTATTCTCCTGATGGGAAGAAAGGTACTACTCAACCAATGCAACATGTTTGTATACCAGAAAAGATGATGTCAATTTTGGCCCCTCTGCCTAGCAACCCATTGCTTGGATTGTCTACGGTGTTTTTCTGGGCTGTGACAATTTCTTCACAAGGCTGACCCAGGTACTTTTTGTTTTCTGGTAGGATCACCTCTGTTTCATGCCCTAGGTCAATTTCCAGCTTCCACGGCTCCCAACAAAAAAGTACCAGGCAAAAATCAGTGGGAAATGCCAGGCATGGTAGCACATGGCTGTCATCCCAGCACTCAGGTGGCTGAGGCAGGAGGATCCCTGTGAGTTCAAGACCAGCCTGGGCTACAAAGTGAGCTCAAGGCCAATCTAAACCGCATGGCAAGAAAAAAACACAATAACTCACCCTATACCATAAAGTATATTTTTTTTCCTACTTTTGTTTAGCCAAAACTCATTTTGCAGAACTTATTTTCTCCCCACTGTTCTATTTTTCTCCTATCTATAATAAATGTGAAACATTGCCACTATTTAAAAAAAATAGTAAAGGGGAATATAAAAGTAACAACATCCACTCTAAGGCTTGCAAAGGTATGCAGAGCTACCAGACCCAGACCCCCCTCTCAGTAAGCAACTGAATTTGCTTAAGGATTAAATCAAGCCAGGCATGGTGGTACATACCTGTAATCCCAGCATTTGAGGGACTGAGGCAGAAGGATTGCCATGAGTTCAAGGCCAGCCTGGGCTACATAATGAAACCCTGATTCAAAAATAAAATAAATAAAATACAAATGGCAGGTACAATGGTGCACTTATAATCCCAGCACGCTGCAGCTGCAGGTACCCTGCAGCTCAGGCAAAAGGAATGCTGCAAGTTTGAGGACAGCCTGGACTACATAGTGAGACCCTGTCTCAGGAAAAAAAAAAAAAAAAGAATTAAATCAAGGGGGGTTTTTTCCAGTGCATGTGACTTTTATTTGCAAATCACTAAGTCATTAGGACAAAACTACTATACTTACATTATTTGGCCCTCGTAAATAAACAGAACTGTTCATTATGTCTTTTGACAAAAGGTGCTATAAAAAAAATTACTGCTAAAAGCACCATGAACCAAGAAGTATCATTCTCCACGTTCAAGGAAATGCCAGTTGCTGTTATTCACAGACCCTGAGAGCCTCTCACAGCAGTCATCTATCTGACCTGGTCATTACACCAGCTCACATGCCAGGGATCTGGGCTGTGCAGCAGCATCTGTACCCTGCAGCTGTCTTGTCTCTCCTGCCCACAGGGTGAGCATGAGGGTCCTTCATCTTGGACCCAATGGCTCCCCTGGGCCCCTCCTGTGGTGCAGTCCCAGAGCCCAGGCTCTCTGCAGCCAGGATTGTGTGTTATCAGGCATTGGCCAGTACTGAGCAGCAGATACCAACCAAGTGGCCTGCCAGTCCAAGTGGTACTGCCTCTAGTGGCTACGCCCTCATAAGGCTGTCATGTGCACTGAAGGATGTCAACAGGGTCTTGTGGCCACTTCTCTGTGGCAGTTTCAGGTGTGCTCTCCCACTGCCTGCCACTTGTTCCATATTACTTTAGGGAATAACAAAACTTGGCATATTCACAGCCTCTCTACCTCCATAACAACACCTAGGCTTTCCCTCTGCCTTCCTGTACCCCAAGTATGGCCTGCATCCCCATCACAACAAATAATGGGTAAGTCACTCACATCAAGGTATGTTGATCTCAGCATAGGTCACAGTGGCTGCCATGACATTGTAATAAGCATCTCTATTTTGATGCTTGGACATCCACGGCTCACTGGTCCTGGAAAGCAGCAAATAACTCCTAGAAACATGAGACCCTGGCCTCTGCCTTCCTGTGCACATGGCATCCACCAAACACCCAGAGCAGCCCCACACCCAACCTGTAGAGACTGCTGAACCAGGTGGTCCCCAGACTGCCTGGCCTCGCTCATTCTTTACTGCAAACACCACCATGAAGGCTCATGCCTGCCCCTCCCCTCACTTCCTGCCCCGACCAACCTAGTGTCCCCCAGTCCCCTGTATGGCTAGGCCCTGTTCTTGGATCCATCAGTGAAAAACTTCTACCTCCATGTCTCACCCCATGTCTATGTCCTGCCATCATTGATCAGAACACAGAACCAGGGTTGTGCCTGGCACCCCATGACTACCGCCTTCTCTGTGTAGGCTCCTCCAAAAGTGACAGGGGTCACATCCCTCATCCTCTCCTGACCCACATCCCAGGGTCTAATGCCACAGTCATTGCTGTTCCATCCTCCACATACTCTGAGGCAGGGGTAGCTGAGAACCAGGGCTCCCACCAGACAAAGGAAGCTTGACGTGGGCACAAAAGGGCCTAAGGCCAGGTGACCACACTAGAGAACATGCAGTGGACAAGGCTATGAACTCAAGGGACAGGCATCAGTGGCCAAGGTCCCCATGAGTAAACAGGAGGCAACCTCATCACCAGCCAGGTTTCTCTCCAGATGGTGCATGGACACACCGCTCTCCAGCCAAAGCAGCATGTCAACAGTATGTTTGGTATACTTCTTAGGCATCCACACAGTGGGGTGGCTTCAGGACGGTTGTGGTCCAGACCCAGCAGCATCCCAGCCAGCCCTGCCCACTAGCTCAGACCCTTCTGGGCCAAGTGAAGGGGGGCCAACCAGGAGTCAAATCGGGCAGAACCCAGGCATTGCAGGAGGTAGCAGGACAGGTGTGATGCTTCAACTGGAGTACATTCTTTTTTCTGTATAAAATGATGCTTGAGACACTCAACAAAAAGGTGGAATGTGTATAAAAGTTATGAATTAATAGACCAGTAACCATAAAGCCACCCACCACAAAGAATTTGCCAGTACCTACAGCTTATGTGGACTGTGCCCCAAGCCTATGGATGACATTACTGCAAGTCCTCTCCCTGCTCAAGTTAAAGTTTTTATTTTTATTTAATATTTGGTGCTGACGTGTGGTTGACTCGGGGTGCCGGGAGAACAAGGAGCTCCACCCCTCTCTGGGGGGCAGCTGAGAGTGTGGCCGACTTGGGCGGCCTGAAGGAGAGAGACCCTGGCGCCTTGGGACCTGCACCATGCAGTTGACTCGGGGTGCCGGGAGAACAAGGAACTCCTCCCCTCTCTGGGGGGCGGCTGTAATCCTGCCGCTGGGCAGGCTGAGAATCAGACATCTCATGTCGTCCTCTCCCATGTCCCCCCTGCTTAGCAAGTAGAAGCCAGTTAGCTACACATCTTTCGAAAAAATTGGCTATGGTATTTAATATGAGCTCCCCATATGCAAAGATATGGACAACCATTTGGAAGAAAACAAGAGACAATATGACAGATAGTGAAGATCCCTGGTTGTATAGCTTTGAAATTTATGCTTTAAGTCCCGTTCTGTTCTGTTTTGTTGTTTAATTTTACCCCCTTTAAAATAAAAAAATAAAAAAATAAAAAAAATATATATATATATATATATATATATATGAAAGTGCTCTAAAGGATATAACTGAATGTATGTTTAAGTGTATAAGATAGGGGCAAGGGATTTAGCTCAGTGGCTTAAGCACCTGCCTGGGAAGTGCGAGGTTGTGAGTTCAATCCCCGGTACCAAAAAAAAGTGTGTAAGATAGCTGACCACATTACTGTTTTTGTTGGATTGTTGAGCAGAATTGTTCATAGTCTCACTGTTTGAATGTCTACTTTGTGTGCTTTAATTTTGTAACTTGAACAACTATTTCCAATGATGACAGTATGTAACCTATCAAGTGGCGATTTCTTAGTGTTTTTGTTTTGTTGTTATTATTGTGGTTCTTTTATTTTTTGCCTTTGGAATTCGGTATTGTTGCTACCCTTTTTCTGTTTTGTTTGGTTGTTTTCTTGTTTTTTCTCTTTAAATAAAATTTTAAAAAAAATATTTGGTGCTGAGGATGGAACCTAGGACATGGCTCTCTACCACTGAGCTACATCCCAGGTCTCCCTGCAGCATGGCTTTTTCCCTTGAGGATCCCACCCAAGGTGCTAGGCACAGAACCCAGGACTTCAGGAATACTGGGCAAGTATTCTACTACACAGCTACAAGCTGTGCTGCCTTTGAATTAGCAGAAGTTCCCAAGCTTTCCTTTCTTGTGGCTGTGTGGCCTATGCAGTGTCTCTGAGAGCAGAGGGAAGGGCCATGCATCTTCACATGGATGCTCACGCTAGCCCCAAGGAGGGGGGAACAATAGTATGATCACACCGCTCCTCAAAGTCAGGGAAGAGATAGAAGTTGGGGCCAAGTGAGGACCCAGGCAGCCCCAGTCAGCTGCCCCTGTGAGCTGGGAAGGAATCCTCCTAAGGGAGCCAGAGGGACCCCTGCTAACTCCTGACTTAAACCCTGCATGATGGTGTGAAAGCTCAGGCCACAGAACTGCAGATCTTCAATGTGGACTGTTTTAAGCCACTACACCCTCGGACCGTCAGCCACAGCTGCTCGTCAAGATTGTGTAAGCCTGGGCCCCCCCATCATCCTGCCTCTACACAACTCCCAGAGCCACAACCTACTTCAACTCGGGAGCCCGGACAGACTCACAGGCACCCAGACTCGTACACACAACAACTGACTACAACTGTACCACAGCCAAAGAGCAAGTGGGAAAGTGACAGCTCCTAACACTGATTCTGTATCTGGGTTTTAAAATGAAGTTCTGGGGACTCATGAGCGGCCCAGGCCAGATAGGTTCTAGATCACAGGTAGCTTACATGGCCTTGCTTAGAGCACAGAATTAGCCACTTCCAGAGACCACCTCAAAGCCCCCTATGTTTTAGACCAGAGCTGCAAACTGCAGTTGGAAGCAGGAAGAGCCAGGAAGGAGAGGGCCACAGGTGGGAGGAGCTTAAGCCAGCTTATGTGGATCCCATGTCTGTAAGGTTCAGGTTGGATACTCTGTAAGACGGGCCTGGCAGTGGGCCCAGGGGCTGACACTGGCCTTGGCCTAGGTGGGCAATAGCACCGGGTCAGGGTCTGAAGCCTGAGATGGGGAGGTAGGCAAGGCTGGAGGCCACAGGCCCACCTGTGTCTGCTGGCAGGGGAGACGGCAAGAGGCTACTCCACTGGGCTGTGGGCGCAAACCCAACACAGGCAGTTCTTTGTCGGGCTGACCTATCAAGCAGCTTCCAGAACAAAGCCCCTCTGTCCACACAGTGGCCTCCCCTCCCCCCAGGCACCACCCCCAGGGAAAGGACCAGAGCCCCCAAGGCCCCATCCGGCCCCTACCCCACACAGACACATCTATGGCCAGCACAGGAGGGAGGCTGTGTGCACTGCCTACACTGAGATTTGCAGTGGGCCAAGGCAGGGTGGGCAGGGCCCAACTGTATTCAGGGCAGATGTGAGGCTCCCACCGCCTGCACCCCTCGGGTCCCCAGCATGCCTCTGGAACAGCTTAGCTCAGCCACCTTGGGCCTAAGCTCCCTCTTCCCACCCAGACAGAGACCTGGAAAGATGGTAGAGAGGGAAGTGGTCTGGGCCCCACAGACAGGGAAGGTTCCATCATTTATTTCTGGGTCATCCCCAGGCCTCCTCACAGAAAGCAGCTTTGCCAGTTCCAGTATTGTAGGTCAGGGCTGGGCACTACACTCACTGGCCCTGTGTCCACTGCCCCAGAACCTGCTCTTCCAAGGAGGCCAGCACAGCCTAGGCAGGTTCCCACAGGAGAGGTATATCCGTAGGATCTCAATGTCCAGGCGGCAAGATCCAGATGAGGCCTGGTATGGTTCCCACCAGCCTGGCCAGCTCCTGACGACACTGTCCCTGCAGCCGGCACAGCACCACCTCCAAGCTGGCCTCCTGGCTCTTCAGGGCCCTGATCACTTCAGCCACTGGCAGGCCCTGGGCCCCTGCTGCCCCAGCCTTGATCTTCACCAGACGATGGTGCCCCCAAGGCAGGTTGGGGAACTTGTCCTGCTTCCAGGATTGCTGCAGGACCAATAGCTCCTGTTCCACAGCCTGTTGCAAGTCCTGTCTCGCTGCACTCCACTCCAGCCCACGGCCCAGTCCACCAACCTGAACAGAGGGAGCCACAGCAGCTCAGGCACGGCAGCTCTATTTCCAGGACACAGAGCTCAGCGCCCTCAAAGTTTCTGGGGTCTGGGATGGAGGGGCCTCCCAGAAGGGGCTCTCAATTCTTTATGGAAAAGCAATGGTGCCCAGTACCCTCCTCCAGGGAGAAGGGGTCACCGTTCCAAGGCTGGTTCCATCCTCACAGAGCATATGGCACTATCAATCACAGCTAGACCACAGACACCCCCAGGCTCCACCCCAAGGCCTCACAAGACCAGCTACAGGTCCAGCTGGTTGGGCTAGACATGGAGGTGGCTGTGGCAACTAAAAGAATTCAGACAAAAACCTTGGGGCCTCCCATCTGCAAGCCTACGCACCACTCTTCGGGTCAGCAGAACACACCACCACCAATTTCTGCTACCTTTTCCAACACCCAGGGTAGGGAGCTGCCTGCCGAGGCCCCCTCTGGCTCTGGGCAGTCCTGGCTCTGGGCTTTGAACCTCTACTCCACTCCAGATGACCCCAGAGAGCCACCTGAGCCCCTGGGTGGGCTCACCCAAGAAGGACACAGGACATGGCCTAAGCCGGCCTCATTCCTGGGCTGGAGGAACAGCATGAACAAACAGGCACAGGGAGCAGGAACACCCTGCTCTTCAAGGAGGCCTACTGAGAGCTGAGGGGAATCTTCACATGGTTAGTGTTAAACCACTTTCAAAAAAGAAAATGTGCCAAGCATGGTGGAATATGCCTATAATGCCAGCTACCTGGGAGGCAGAAGCAAGAGGATCACAAGTTCAGTGTCAGCCTGGGAAACTTGGAAACTCTGTTTCAGAAACATTTTTTAAAAAGGACTGGGGACAGGGCTGGGGATTTAGTTCAGTGGCCTAAGTGCCTGCCTGGCAAGCACAAGGTCATGGGTTCAATCCCAAGTACCCAAAAAATAACAACAACAACAAAAAAAGGACTGGGGATGTAGCTCAGTACTCCCTAGGTTCAAAAGAAAAAAGAAATGGAGTAGCATTCAGTGCTTGAAGACAGGAGCCTCTCTATTCAGCAGGAGGTCTGCTAAACATGAAACAGTGGCCACCACAGGAGGCACAAGGCACAGGCTCCAGGAAGCAAGCAGAAGACTGACCAGCAGGGTAGAGGGACACCTGCATGGGTGCCAGGGAGTGAGCCATGCAAGGTAGGCTCACCCTCTCTCCAGGATCCCTTGAAGAGCAAGACTCCCATGAAATGGTCTGGGGCATGGAGGGCTACTGCAGCAGGCTGCAGGGACCCCTCACTGTACATCTCCTTGCCTTGCTGTAAAGTGCTGTGTCACCCACCAAATCTAATCCTATTAAACCAGGTACTCTAACTCAGAGCTCAAGTAAAGGGTCCACCATGCCCAGGAATCAGCCCTGTAAGGCGAGGAGGGGGAGGTCCCTGAAGGGGTAAGATAAGGGCTGGAGAGAGCTGCCTAGTGGGGTGAGGCCTGCATGAGTAAGCCAAGTCTAAATGCCTTCAGGGCCAAAGCTAACTGAACCTGGAGGACAGGGCCCAGTCAGGTGGATAGGGCTCACCTGGGTCTCCCAGGCCTGGCGCCGGCTGACCACCTCCTCACGAAGCAACTCCTGCAGGACTTGCAGCTCCTCCTTCAGGGCCTGCAGTTCCCGAGCCACCAGCTCCAGCTTGCCATGCCCATGTTCTGGAATCCTGGGCTGGACGATGGGCACAGAAGGGCCCTCTGGAGGACAAGAACCCAGGACCGTGTCCTGCAGAGATCCAAGAAAGAGTATGTGCCAGGTATGGGCGAGAAAATGGGATCCAGGGTGCAAAGGCCCAGGGGACAATGGTGGCAATCCCATGCATGCAGTGTCCAGGTGACAAAAGCCTGATACCTCGAGCCACAAAATAGGGCTAGAAGACAAGCCACATCCTGGGAAGGACCCAGAGTCAATTGCCAGATTTGCTCAGGGCTCCTCTTTCTGTCCAGGAGGTAGGAAGACCCTCAAACCTCCCATTCTTGTCTACTACCCAGCCAGGAAAGAGAAAGAGCAGCATGGCTACTCACCATCCACTGCCAAAAGACCAGCTCACAGTGCCGCCACTCTAGAGCAGCCTCCAGCCGGGCATTCTCCTGCTCAAGCACCTGCAACAGCTGCAGAGCAAGCAAGTTGGACACTTCTGCCTGCACCAGGATCCCTGGGGGCAGCTGCAGGGCTTAGCCTCCAGGACACCTTAGCATCTGCCTAAGGGCTTCAGGTCCCTTCTGAAGGAAAGGATAGCCCTAAGCTCAACCCAGCCCACCAGTCTGCCCCTTTGATCACAACCATAGTCCCTACACCTGCCCCCATAGTAGATTAGGGGTTGCACATAGAGGAGACCCATGAGGAGAGACTGCCAGCTTCAGGGACTGAGGAATCTCCTTCCCAGTAACTCTGGGAACCCCAAAGGCTGGGAGGACATTGCACCTGGCTTAAGTGGGAGGTGGTAGAATTGAGACACAGAGAACAGGGCTGAGTTCTACAGGGAAGGGTGGTGCCAGATCAGGAGCCCTCCCCTCTCCCACACTACCTAGAGCCTGCTGGTCCTGCACAACATAAACACAGAACCACACACACACAGGTGGGCACAGGAGATGCCCAACCCAGTGTACTCCAGATTTTCCTCTGTCTTTAGGGAATCTCCCAGTCTGACTATAGCTAGGATTCCCCCAGCCTCTCCTACCACCCAGGTATCCTGAGTGAGAACCCCCAACCTGGTGGCTCCTTTCTGGATACAGATTACCTACGACTTGTCTCCTCCTTTGAGAAGACAAGGAGCTAATGATGTGTGGGCTGCAGATGCCCAGTGCAGTCAGGGCAGAGACATAGTCTAACTCCCATGGAAGGAAGGGAACTCACTCATGGCACTTGCACCAGGGTCTCAAGCCCCTGCGCAGGGAGGGGACCCCTGAAGGGCAGCACATGCCAGGCCCTCTTCACCTGAATCCCCTGCCTCTGGCTCTACAGAAAGGCAGAGAGCAGACCACGGGTATAGAGCTGGTTCAATGGGGAATGGCCTTGAATGCCATCCCCTTCAACCCATCTTAGGCCCCCCATAGCAGAGGCAAAGTCAGGGACAGACCAGAGTGAGTACACAGCATGTGACCCTAGACCAGGCTCAGCAGGCCCAGGAACAAGCAAGTGGCTGCTCCTCTTCCCTTCCTCTCCCACCCTACTTTACTCCCAGGGGAAGCAACCTCTCTGCCTACCTCCCTGGCAGAGACATGGACAGCAGGTGGTATCTACCCCAGTACCTGGTCAACCCTCACCTGCTGGCTGCCCTCTGGGTCCCTGAGCATCTCTGTTTCAGTGACAGACAGATGGCCAAGGTTCTGGTCACTGTGACAGCCAAAGGTGTATGTGTGGATCTGAAATGGACAGCACAGACTGTATGTGTAACAGTGTCCCTAGCACCAGGCCTCCTGTGGGGAGACTCTAACCAAAGGAGTGACTGAAGTGAATATGAAAAGGAACCTTGGGAACAAAGTTCCTAGCATTCTGGAATGCACGGTTAAGTTTAGAGCAGATCTGCAGCACAGCAGTCAAGCAGAATCAATAGTAAGTTATTCTTGGAGATGTTCGCTTTGGCCACTGTTTCAACGAAGGGAAAATAAGAATTCTAAATAAATCCTGCCAGGGATGCCCACCAAAATTAGGTGGACATGTCCACATCTGGATAAGCCTGATAACAGAACATTCCTTCCTATGTGTAACCCTGTCTAACTGATGAACTTGCAATGTAATTTAAAATGTAACAGGACATTTCTTCCTCTGTATAACCTATGCTTTGTATAACTGATGGCCTTATAATATAACCTGAAATGTTTAAACTCCCTTAGAAATCCAAAGATGTCACCCGAACCTTCCAATCATAATGCACTGAATCTGCCTTTATACCTCCCCTTTGATTTCCCCATAAAAGCCCGGGAACCTAGCCACATGGGGCTGACTCTTTCAGGAGAAATCCCAGTCAAGCCTACCAGTATAATAAACTGCCTCCTAAATCTCCTCGGTGCTATTTCTTCTAGTGTTTGGTTTGTTTTCTGTAACGTCACCTCTGCCCCAATAATCCTGTTTAAACTAGGTTGACATTTGTCACATAACAAACCATCCCTTTCCTTCCCTGTTCCCTGCCAAAACTCCTACACAGGGGCTCGGATTTAGCTCAGTGGCATAAGCACCTGCCTGGCGAGAGGTCATGAGTTCGATTCCCGGTACAAAAAAAAAAAAAAAAAAACTCCTATACAAATATTGCAAATGTTTTTTTCTATTTTGTTCTCATGTCCTTAAGTTATAAATAAATAACTTACAGAGGTCTCAGCTTGGTGCTATCTCCCCTAGGCTTTCTCATATAGTGACGCAGTCCCTGTGAGTCTTCCAGTGATTAAACTAACAATTGTCTCCAGGTAATCTTTACATCCTTTATACCACCACAGCTGCACACTGACTTTCCTCAGCATGGACACCCTATAGAGCCCCACAATAAACAAGAAAAAAAGGCTCAGAAAAGCCACATCTCACCTGAGGCTGGCCAGGACAGGGCTGGGTTGAGGACAGTTGCCAGCAAGCTGGGGCCCCACAATCTCTCAGTGCCTTCCCACCCCCAAAGCTCCTCAGGGGTATGGCACAGTGTAGCAGGGCCCTCCATTCGGCCTGCAAATTGGCAGGCTCTTGAAGGTACAGATCTGTCCCCAGTGGCAGTAGGCAGAAGAAAAAGCCTCTGGAGAGCACAGCAGAACCCTCAAATCCATAGTGAAGACACAGTGATTAGCTGGAGGGCCACTGGAGAACCCCCAGACGTGAGGCCAGGAGCCAGCAGATATTAACAGCAGATATTAGCAGGGCCAAGGCCAGGCAAGAAGGAGTGAGTGACCCTGAGAGTAACTACTGAGATCTCTGTGGGGGTGTCAGACCTGACCTCATGCTAAACAAGTCGCTGGGCTGCTGGGCCCACACAGATGTCCGGACAGCCTTCACAGGCCCCTATATGTTAGACAGTCAGGAAACAGACGGGAAGATCACGAGTTCCAGGCCAGCTTGGGCAACTTAGTCAAACTTCTTTTAAAAAAAAGGTGGGGGGTGGCTGAGGACATAGTTCAGTAGCACAGCACCTGCCTGGCAAGCACAAAGTTGTGAGTTCACTGGGGGTTTAGCTTAGCAGCACAAGCATCTGCCTGGCAAGCACAAGGTCGTAAGTTTAATCCCCAATTCACCCCTACCAAGGATAAGATGGAGGTGCCCCCCCTCCTCAAGGTCTAGGAAGCACAGTTCCTCCATGGAAGCCATTCCCAGATTTGTTGATGTGAAGGTCATAGTGACTTCTGATGACAAAAAAAACCTGCCCTGTGAACTCAGTGACACCCAGATTCCACTCTACCAGCAGGATGAGAATTCTGACCACTATCCTCTCCCTGGACCACCAGGGATGCCAATCCTCACTAGCCCTAGCCAGTCTACACATGCTGCTGGAACCCTGGGTTCAGTCCCACCAGGCCTGGTGCATAGGCTGCAGGGAGGCAGCCTAGGGCCTAGCCACAGGGAAACTACCCTAATAGGGAGCCATGTGTCCACCCTACCTTGCTCACGAGGGCACACTGCTCCTGCTGAATGCTGATCAAGTGCTGCCACCGGAACCGCAGTTTTCCCATCAGCCACTGCAGACAACGGAGGTCCACAGGACCCTCTGCATCCATTTGGGGTACAACCAGGCCAGGACTGGCCAAGACCTCATTCTGTGTGGGAACAAGTGTCAGGCTGTGCTTGCCCTATCTTTGAGGGACAGAAGTAGAGGAGGTTGCACCCCAGGACCAAGCCTCCCAGCTCAGCTGGCCCAGGGCTGCCCCAAAGTCACATGCAGCGGGGCTGGGCCCTGCCCAGCCTTGCTGTGGCCACAAGGACACTGGAGTACCTGGGATTCTGGGAAGACCTGGCTAGATCACCCTAACTCTACACCCACCTCAAACGTGGGCACCTGGTCACCCAGCTGCACGCAGGTCTGAGCCAGTAGCCACTCCAGCAGGGGCCCTCGGGCCAGGAGCCAGGAAAGGGCCAGCAGCAGCTCCCTGCTGCCCTGGGAGCCATCCTCAGGGAGCTGTGCCAGAGCTGGCCTCGGGTAGCCATGGGAGCACAGCACTGCCTTCACCCAACGAGCTTGGGCCCCTGAAGGAGACCACCCAGTTAGGGGGACCCCAACCTGGACGTGTCACCACCTGGCGCCTCTAAGGAACCCACAGACCTCCAACCAGTGGCCCAGCTCAGAGAGAACCCTGGTCAGGGGGCCTGAGACTCCAATCAGGAAGAGGGGGTCAGGGCCAGGGCTACCCAGGTGAGCAAGGCCCGCGCCCGCTGGGTGTGGCTTTGTCTGGGGCTAGACTTTACAGGGTGGGGTATTCCCACTGCTGCCTGAGTGCACAAAACGTTTCCAAGGGGCGTGGCTTAATCGGGAGGGCGTGGCTTGTGGACAGGCCTTTCGAGAGGGTGCCTACCCAGGCCTTGTGAGGCTGCTGCGCGGTCTGTCAGAAGAGGTGAGAGCACTCGGAAGAGGAGCCGCCAGAGTTCTGGGGTCTGTGGAGAACAAGGAGCCGGCTGTCAGAGAGGCTGGGCCGCCCCTGCGTCCGCCCAGAACCATACCTGACCCGGAACCCGCCCCGCAAGCCTCACAGCCTCTGGACGATCGAACTTCGCGCGACGGAAGATCTCAGGGCTGGGCCCGGCTGGCAGCGACCGACTCAGCGCGGCAATGGCATCTGGCAGTGTCCTGGCCCCAGCCGCCGCCCATGCCGAGGCCTTCTCGCCCACCCGGCGCCGCCGCCTTCCCATGTGGTCTTCAACAGACTTCCTCGGATCACCCGCCAGGGTCCCCGCGCCAATCACTGCCGCCCAAGTACAGCGACCAATCACCGTCCGGGCCAGGCCGCACAACGGCCCGCCCCGACCCTATGATCGATAGGCCTGCTCTGTGGGCGCGGTCTATTCTGCAGAAGCACTTCCGAGCTCCGGGGGTGGACCTTAGGTGCAGGCGCCTTGGTCGGGTCCGAATTCTTGCGGCCAATCTTCGCCCGACACCCAACCTTCGCCCCTAGCCAACCAATGTGTCGCGCCATCAGTCACCTAGCAACTGCAGGAGGGGGGACACCTCCTGCGAGACATTGAAAAGGACGCCAGCGCCAAAGGCGCCCTCTCGAGCCGCGGAGGACCGCTCGACCTGGCTCCACCTAGCCGGACGGGCGCCCTTAGGCGGAGCCTCCCCGACCCCACCGCCAGTGGGCGCGAAGCGGCCCGCAGAGCCACGGCTCAGAGCAACGGCCTGCGGCTGGCCACAGCGTCACACACCCGTCCGGGCTCCGCTAGGAGCAGAAGGAATCCTTGGCCCCTGTGTCTCTCCCAGTTCCCTCTGTCTAGACCTACCTGCTTCCTCCTCTTGCCTGTCACCTAGTAGCTCCCCAGCAAGGCCTCGCAGCAGTCACAGGTGCGAGAAAGACGCGGCCGAGGAGCGGACGAACAGATGGAGGCGCTCCTGCACGCCTTCCATTGGCCGGACGCACGACCGCCGATTCTCCCATTCCTCCCTGGATAGCGACCCGCGTCGCAAGGCCCTCCAGCTCAACCTCGACGCCTGTACGTTTCGTTCCCCTGCGCCCCCTCCCTAGTTTCTCTCTCGGGGCTTTTCCTCTACCTAGGCTGACCCCACTTCCTGCAGGCCTTCACATGTGGACAATGCACCCGAAGCCTGCCCTAACTAGGACCTTGAGCTAGCCAGTAACAACAGTCTCACAGAACACACCCCACCCCCCCCGCGCGCGCGCCCCGCCCTCCCGCTGCCATATCTGGCAGGACTCTCTTGACTCCAGGTGTAGCTGGTTCTCAGTCCTGCACCCCGTGGGGCAACCTGAAGCTCAGACCTGCTCTTCAACCCAGCTCCACCTGTGCCACCCCACCTATTGTGCAAAGCAATGTGCTACATCTCCCGGAATTCCAGAATCACCTATGGTACACATGCACAGAGCCACGCAGACTACCTTACAGATCACCTGGGTGGCTCCGGCCCTACCACCAGCCAGACTGAGGCTTTCTGCACTGTTCAGTTATAGAAATCACCTCCACCTTGATGGCCTGAGGTGAGCAGGACTCTGACACAGTGTCACCAGGGAGGAGAGCTGTTCAAGTTGACCAGGGAGATTCCTTCCAGAAAGCCCCCTCCATGACCCAAAGCCAGCATCCAAACCCCATTAGAGAACTGTGGATTTAACTCAGCGGCACAAGCACTTGCCTGGAAGTGAGAGGTCATGAGTTTGATCCTCAGTACCAAAACTAAATAAATAAATTTTTTTTAAAAAAATCTATTAGAGTGCCAGACCACCAGGGAAGTCCCTGTGCAGGAAGAAGGCTGAAAAGGAATCACACATTTGGGGCCCCACTGAGCAGCTGCACACACCTCTGAAAGCACAAGGTCTGTCCCAGGGGTACTGGGACTGGGGTAGGGTGGCAGGAAGTGGGAAGGGGCCAGGCAAAGAGACCACACCACAACTCTCCAGAGCCTGTCAAAAAAGGAACCAAGGGGCCAGGGCTACAGCTCAGCAACACAGTGCCTGCCTGGCAAGTGTAAGGTCCTGAGTTTGATTCCTGGTACCAAAAAAGAAAAAATTAAAAAAAAAAAAAAAAGAACCAGCACAGTTCCAGCAGATTCACATCCTGAGTTGGGCCAGGCAGGCCTCAAAGCCCCACCCACTCCAGTCACCTCTGGCCCTCTGACCACAGCCTCACCTTGAGCCAGTACCACTCAGGGCAGGGGCACCTTTGCAGATCTGGGCATTGGGAGGACTGGATCTTGCCCTACAGAGGGGACTCCACCCAGTGCTTGCTGAGTAGGAGGAACAGGGGCATTCTGAGGAGTCTAGCTCCCCTCCACCACCCACTGGCTCACACGTGTGTGTGCAGTCTACATGAGCGCATTCACACACACACACAGGGTCTTCGAAGTGTTCAGGTTTATTGAGGACATGATGACCTGTTGGGAGCCCTAGATCTCTGGGGCTATGGCCTGGCATCTGCCCAGATGACCAGTGGCCCAACAGGTAGCCAAGGATGGGGTCTCTGAAACCTGTATAGAGAGACAAGGACAGATGTGAGCACAGTACTAACCCCTGCCACCAAGTCCCATACACAGTCCCCAGTTTGGGCAGTCTCCAATGGCACTGGAGGCAGGGCTATACCTGGGTCTACTTGAAAGTGTGACTTTCAGCACCACCCCGCCCAAAGCCTGGAAGAAAGAAAAGGTTCAACATGTTAAAAGGCAGGGCTTCATACTGGGGCAGGGTCCCACACTGGGGTCCTCAGAGCATACCTTTGGGCCCAAACATGGCAGAGTAGCAGGGGTGGTTGCAGTAAGGCTTGCCTTCATGCTGCAGAGAGACAGATTGTGAGATGGGACATCCCCCATACACCACACCACCCGGCCTGCCCAGCCCCACCAACCTGCCTCCACCTACCTCAGAGTGACCCCCCGAAGTCAGTGTCTTTCCACACTTTACACACTTGAGGCAGGACCGATGCCAGTCTTTGCCCATTGAAGTCACCCGCTCGGCTGCAGAGCAGAACCCCCCTGAGTTCCTGTTGGGGGTAGGCACAACCACCCCTTGCACACCCAGCTCCCATCCACCCACTAGTCTCTCTCAGCCTGCCAACCCGACAGCGTTCCCCAAGAGGAGCCTTCCAGTCCCCTCAGCCAATCCAAACAAACCAGAAGGGCTGATGGCCCCTGGGCCACTTTCTGGGAAGCTCAAAGGCATGACCCTGTGAAGCTGGTGGGGGCAGAGAGGCACCGGACAGCTGCGATGGGGGTGCCCAGCACCAGGGCATAGACCAGGCTACTAAGGTTAAGTGCTCTGACTTCAGCCTGATGTAGCCCTTTGCCTGAGGCGCCCTTTGTCCGCTTCCGCCTACAGGGCTGGAAAGCCCGCGCTGGGAACCCAAGCAGGGCAAGGTGCGCCGAGGGCGCTGGTTTCTGCGCCGGTTTCCGTTTAGTGCTACGCGGCAGCCCAGCCCACTCCTTTTAGACCTGCGGGAACCCCTCCCAGAGAGCGCCGAGAAGAGAGGGTGGGGGACACAGCGGGACCCGGAGACGGGAGATTAGAGGTCAGAAGCTTCAGAGACCCAGAGGTTGGGAGTGCATGGGGTCACCGAGACCGGAGACAAAGGGATTTGGAAACAGAAGGTCACAAAGGCAAGGAGATTAGAGGCGGGGGACACAGGCAGAGATGCCGAGTGAGCAGAGACCGCAGGACCGTTGAGGCAGGCGTCCCCACCATCCCACCCAGGCTATGCTTGGCCCCTCCAGCCCACGCCCACCCACTGGCCGGCCGTAGCCCCGGGTCGTCCTCTCCAAGCCGGGTCACCCCGGGACGGCTTCCGCGTCCAGCCTGGGGGCGCGCTCACCAAAGTACACCTCCTTCTCGCACTTGGGGCACTTGGGCATGGCAGCGCGTTCAGGATACGACTACAGCGGACCTGGAGATGGCTGTGGGACAGCACGGGGTGGAAACCTCGCTTCCGCGCCTTTTAGGGACCCAAGGGCCCCGCCCTTGATGCCCCGCCTCCGTGCCCCACCCCCGAGCCTCAACTTGGACCTCAGAACCTCGAAAGTAGGCGGGCCGGCCGAGAACTGTGGACTGCCCACGCGCGCCCCGGGCGGAACCGGCCTGGCTGAGACAGAGCAGGGGCGCTGAGACCTTGGGGATCCCTGGGGCGGAGTGCTTTGGAATTCTCGCGCCGGCGCATCTCGAGGCCCCGGTGAGCCAGCCGGCAAGAAAATGTGCCCCACCCAGGCCACAGGCTGTACCCTCCAAAGTCCGAGGTCTGTAGGAACCAAAGAGGGGACAAGGTCACTTCTGAAGTGCAGAAAGATCGAATTAGCACGTGAGAATCTCCGGACACTTTGTGTTCCCTAGGGAGAGGGCTGAGAACACTGAATGTCAACACCAGGCCTAAGGGGCAATCCAACCTCTGCCAGCTCTTTTCATGCCACTGTTCTCTCAAAAAGCACAGAAGGTAGCAGGGACATCCCTGGGGAATTTGGAAGAGGGAACTTCCGGGCAGAGCAGCCCCTCCTCCACAGGACAACAGAGCCTAAATTTGGGGACCAATGAGCTGGGGCTGAGGAGAGGAGGCCATCCCCAGCTGCTTCAGCAATTCCAGGTAGGGAGGGTATCTTATCTCTGGGAAGCTCCCAGACTCAGGGTCCAAGTCTGAGGCCAGTTAAGGTGGAGGCTGCCCAGCTGGTGCCAGGCACAGGCCGTCCTGTCCGGGCCTTGGGAGTGAGGAAGATTGAGGGGTGGTTGCTGGCTGGCCCTGGGAGACTTGAGGGTGTGGTCTTCAACCTCAAGGAGGGAAGCTTGGGGAGGCCTCCTTAGCTCAGACCTCTTCCTGGGTGGAGTTCCAGTCTAACATTCCAGTGTTGGGGTTACAGTCAAACAAATATCATAGTCATAGACCCTACGCTTTCCTCCTCCACTGTGGACCCCAACTTCCCAAAGGAGTCATCCTGCCTCCTTGCACTCTCAGGCCCCAAAGCCTTCCCCTCGCCCTGTCCCACTCCCTTCAGCCATTCCTTGCCAGCCTGCTCCTTGCCAGACACAGCCATCCCAAAAACAAAATGTTGGCTGGGTATGGCAGCACACACCTGTAATCCCAGCACTCAAGAGGTTGAGGCAGGAGAATCACAATAAGTTTAAGGCAACATAGTGAGTTTAAGGTTGCCCTGAATGGCATAGTAAGACCCTGTCCCAAAACAACCTAGATGTCACTTCAGGCTGTTCAGGCCCCTTCCTGCAGCAGTGAAGCCCACCCTCTCCAGCCCCTGTGCTCTGCCATGACTGCACCTGGGTATCCCATGCCCCACTTCCCTGAAGCCCACCTGCCTACTGTCACCTCCAGGTCTGACTCAGGGAACGGAAGCCACAATTGGCCCCATCCCAAGACCAAGTCCCCTCAACCAAGGTATCACATGTCTCTTACAGAGGCCACAATTCCAGGGAGTCCCCGCCCCTGTGACCAGGGCTCTTCCCTGCCCTCCCCCAAACTCCTCTGAGGCCACAATTCTGCCTAAGGCGGGTTGCCCCCTTGCTTTGCCAGGCACAGGCATCACTAGGTGGCTCCTGGTCTCAAAGCCACAAGCACATCACTGCTCCACCTCTGCCACCCATCCCTTGGGGTCTCTGCAGAGGTCTAATAACAAGAAGGCAAATCTGACTTCCCAGCCCTATGACCCCTGTGAGTAGCATAGACCTAAGGAGATGGGGTCACAGCCAGGGCAGAGATGCAGGCAAATGGCCAGAGGCATCAGGGAGAGGAGCACTGGGCAAAGCCCCAGCTGCATGGGAGAGGCCACAGAGGGTTGGAGGTCTTCATCATGTAGTTCCCAGGTTACCCACAGTCTCACTGTTCTAGGAGTCTGAGGCATCCAGCATGTGGCCCCACTTTAGGTCCATGCACGCCTGGGTGTGGAGCCCAGGTGCCACATGCACATATGTGTCCTGGGTCCTGAAGGCATCATGTGTGGCTCCTTTGGAGATTTGGGGTCATATATGAGATCCCAGTACACATGGCCACATGTTTCTGTCCAACCTCACCCACCTAGGCTCTGGGATGGGTTCCTTAGAGCTTCACCCAGATGTTATTTGCTGGGACAAGTAGGGCAATCCTCCAGTTCTCAGTCCCTTGCACTGCCCCATCTACAGAAGTATTCCTTTCACACCCAGACCGCAGCTCTGCCTGCCAGGGAGGCCCCCCTCTGAAACCATCTATGAATCCTTCCTGGCCACGCCTTCTGTTGTTCTCATTGTCATGGTCACAGGGCAGGGGAGGGATGCCACCAGGGACAAGGGCCATGGGCTATGCCTGCATTGGTACACAGTTTTTCCAGATACCTCAGGGACATACACAAAGACATGGACACACAGACATAATCACACTCACACAGGCACACACAAAGACAGACACATGCAGACATACACAGACATGAAGATAAGCACACAGCACACACATACCAAGGCACACACTCACACACTATCCCTGAACCCCTCCCTAACTCTACAGGCTGACATGGCCTCAGTGGCCCTTCTCCTTCTGCTCTCCACCCACCGTCCTGCCTGTGGGTAGGGCTCTCATCAATGGCAGCCCGAGCTCTGTCCTCCACCCAGATTCCACATTCCAGCAGCCAACTCCAAAATGAGTACCTGCAGGGTACCCACAGGTACAAGGCCACTGCTTCTCCTGCCAAGGACAACCTGACTCAGGACCACGCTACTCCTGCCCCTGCCAGTATTGGAGGCCACATACACACGCAGCAGAGTACTGAGAACAGGACATACAGTTCCCTGAGGGCTGCTTCAGGGTCTGTGCCTAAATGTTTAGCCCTTTTAGGGACATTGTAAGAGCATGGAGACCCGGGGAGCACTTGTTCTTTGCAAGCTGCTGGCCTCCTGCCTGCACACACCCCTGCGCCCCCCACTGGCCAGCCAGAGAAGGCAGGACTGGGTCCAGTGACCCCTGAGGAATCCTCACCACCCCCACCTAGAGAAGGCAGGGCTGGGTCCAGTGACCTCTGAGGAATCCCCACCACCCCACCTAGAAAAAGTCCCCTCCCATTGCAAGGTTCCTATCCTCCACTTGCCTTCACCCAGCACCTAGCCCAGGGCCCCACTGAAGGTATGTGTAGGTATGAAGAGTCCCCCAGAGTTGCAGGCCTGCCTCTGGCACAGAGGTGCCAACATAGGCTACAGGAAAGTGTGCAGGGAAGAGGGAAACCCATTCAGGCCCCCAAGCCAACCTCCCAATGCCCATCCTCCCCCTAGGAGCAGCCCAGGACAGTCACAGTTCCCAAGGCCTATTTTCAGCAGTTTGTCTCTGGGGACCCTGAGTTGGCCAGGGATCTGGCCCAGGGTGAACCTGCTAGGCCAAGGCCCATGGCTGGGTAGGGAAGGCTGGACAGTACTTCCCAGCCAGGCTCCTTTACCTTCAGGCCCCTGCACCTCAGGCCAAAGTGGAGGCAGCACAGGCTAGCCCTGCCTCTCCAGGAGCCAGGTCTAGAGGCTAGTGTGGAGCAATGGGGGTACCCCAGCTGCCCCTTCCCCACCAGGGCTGCAACCCTGCCTTGCTTTTAGTCTGGCCAGATGGGGTACCCTTCCTCTCCCCCTCCCTCAAGGCTGGGCCTGGTGTCCAGTTGGCTTCCTGGAACCAAAACCTCGGCAGAACAGCCTCAAATTCCAGCATCACCATCCAGCAGTCAAGGCCCTACTCATGGCCCCAAGCTAACTGCACAGCCAGCCAGGCCCTGGGAAATAGCTACCTACAGTACCTGGCTGCCTGGTCCCTGACCAGCCTTTTCCTCTGCCCACCAGCAGCCTTAAGCTAGAGGCCCATGGTGATTTCCTGCTCCCCAGTCCACCAATTTTAAACCAGCTGCCATTGAGCTGGACTTAGGGGAAGCAGGGCATTGTGTTACCACTCCAAGTCCCACAGAAGTTTTGGAAAGAGCCTGAGCAAGATGGGGCCTGCAAGGAGCCAGGGCTAGGGAAGATGCCAAGTCTGCTGCAGGGTCACTGGCCAAAGGAAGTTGGGTGGGGCCTGGAGGATGAGCCACAGGGACAGAGGCTCTGGGACTTGGAAAGTGGGGACAAAGAGGGGCACAGGCTGATCCCACCTACTGAGATACTCATATGGGGAATTCCAGCTAGGATCTCACGGGCACAGAGACTGTACCAGATGGGAGGGGTGTCTGGGCTGTGGTATGTCTGGGAACATCTTGAAGAGGCCCCAGTGAACCCAAGTGCCTTTAGACCGTGCTGTCCAGAGAGCTGGGGCAAGACAATTTACTGGCTGGGTGAGAGTCCAGGGGTGAGGCTAGTGGGCAACCTCCTGGAGTGGTGGGGAAAACTAGATCACAGGGCAAAAGCATCCAACCCTCTTCCCTCCCCATCGTGGGATTGGAAGCTGATGCCACCAACAGAGCCTGAGATGGTGGGGGGTGGGGGCACGGACTGACAGTCACCGCCCAGCAACAAGGCCCAGACAAACAGTAGCAGCAACGCCCCGGTTTCCATGGCAACCCCTGGGAAACAAACACAACAACCGTCATCTTCCCCAGCAGGAAATGGCCTGGTTCTGCTGGCTCCAGCCTGGGTGGGGGAGCACAGCTGGCCACAGGGCAGAGACAGATCTGCTGATCTGCAGGCAAGACCACGGCCTCTCAGTTCCACCCTGCCCCGTGAGGTTTCTTGCCCAGTGAGGTTTCTTGCCCTGATTTGGATAGGGTTCTTCCACGGTTTCCTCCCACCAGGCAGAGGGCAGAACACCGGCCTGCACCAGGAGCCAGGAAGTGGGACTGGCTCCTGTGTGGTGAGCTCTGGACTGAAGCTCACAGTGAGCCCCCTTGGTGGGAGGTGTCCCAGCTGTGCCTCAGCAGGAGTCGATTCTGCTCCACAGGGGAAGTGTGCTAGCTACAATCCAGGCTGCCTGGAGGGCGGCAACAGGGGCACTGTTGGACACCAGTATCAGCCCATGGCCCGCACCCAGGGACAGGGACACAGATGCTGCTCACAGGATGATGTGCCTGGCTTCCAGTTTCAGCCATGCCAGCCTGTGGCCTGGAGGGAGGCTGCACAGCCCTGAAGGACACCTTATTCTGCAGGTGGCCACACCTGGGAGCCCTTCACTCCAGGTGGGTGATAGTGTGTCCAGAGCCCCTCGCTCCACATGGGTGATAGTGCGTGGCACCCACTAGTGCAGCTGGAGCCTGAGCCCAGGGCAAGTCCAGCACCACTGCAGCCCCTGAGCGGAAGAACAGGTGCGCCCTCTTGTGGGCCTCCTCAAAGTGACAGGTGGAGGCAGCACTCAGTGAGGAGGGGCTGTAGTTCCATTGGTATTATTCTAGAACCGGCTACCTGGGCAGAGACAGACTGAAACCCCCAGCCTCTCATCTTGGTAAGCCATTCCCATCCACTAAAGGTCAGCCAAGTAAAGGAGGTGCCATCCTGGGAGGGGCCAAACCTGCCCTGGGTACACTCCTCTCCAACTTTCTGGGAGTCTGCCTGAGCCCTTGGCTACCCACCCAGGACATATCCCCTACACCCAAGGGTCCTGGATCTGTGCTTGCTGCTGTTTCCAAGGCCTGGATCCAGCAGCAGATATCACATCCCTGGGGTCTCAGTATAAAGCCCACCCCACCTGCCCTCACCTTTCTGGGTTATCTCCTCCTCCATCCAATCCAATCCTCCCGATGCCCACCAACCTCAGTGCTGGTGCTGCTGCCCAAACAAGTCCCTCTCAAACATCTTTGAACCCTACCTCAACCAGAGGCACTGGCTGGGAGCATGGGTGGAGGAGACAAAGGGACACTGTCCTAGAAGTCACACACATCCCACAGCCAGACACACAGCTGGGTCCTGTGATTCCCCAAACCTTTATTAACCGCAAAAGTCTCAGGACCAAGAGTGAGCTATGTGAAGGGGGAGAGCAAGGGGGACAGGCAAAGGGGTGACCCCAGCCCTGGGGATGCTATGAGCACGTGGCCATCATCGGCAAGCTGCAGCATAAATAATACTGGTGGGCAGGTGTAGACAATAAGGGGAGGGCAGAGCAGCCACCTCAGCCCCTGGGGTCATAAGGACACACAGGACACAGAGAATGACGGGGCAGGGGAACACATACAGCAGGCAGACACACAAGTGGGTGGAGGATACACAAGACCCTATGAGCAAGACACATAAGGACATGGGCTGGGCTTGGGCAGCTCTGCAGATGGCCCCTGTCTCCTCCTCCTGGCAGGCAGAATGTACTGAGACAGGGCTGGGCAGCAGGTCACTGTCCCCCACACAGCCAGGTAGGGGGCCCAGGCAGGGTCAGCAGGAGGCAGATGGGCCCATCCTTAGAGGGCAGGGGCCTAGGGCTGAACAGTGCTTTCAGGGTCTTTGTCATAGATGTAGCTTCCCACGGCTCCAGTATTCACTCCTATGGAGATAAGCAGCTGGAGTGGCCAACCAGGAAGAAGATGGGGCCTGGGCAGGAGGAAGGAGTACCTATACCCCACACCCTTTTGCCACACTCACCCTTGGGTCCAAAGAGGATTCCATAACAGGGCTTGTGGCAGTAGGGCTGGCCATCATGCTGTGGGCAGGACAGGGACAGTACTGGACACAGATCCTTCTCCCCGGTGCCCAGAGATGGTGATGTCCATGACCTGTGGTTTGCCTTCCAAGAGCCCTGCAGCTCCAAGGCCAAACTCAGGATCACTTGCCTGGCCCCCAACCGATTCAACCCGTGCTCACCTCTGCATGGCCTCCTGGTGTCAGAGTCTTGGCACAGCGCTCACATCGCAGGCATGGCCGGTGCCAGTCCTTGCCCAGGGACGTCACCTTCTCAGCTGTAAGGGAAGGGCAGGTGACAAGGCCGCCCAGACTCCCTGGAACAGGGCAGGATGGGGGTCACTCACCAAAGTAGACCCTCTTGTTGCAGCGAGGACACAGGTTGGGCTCCCCGGTAAATGTGGTCACACTGGAGGCTGCAGGCAAGTGGTGTCAGGGTGGCCAAAGAACTCTGGCACCACCACTGCCCTGTCAACTCCCATCCCAGCACCCAAGGACCCCACCTCTGCTGGGCCCCCTTGGGGGGCCACTGGCCTTCCGCTCTTCAGTGCGGGCTGCAGGGGCCTCGATGGGGCCAGTGACCAGTGCTCCCTCAGAGACGGGTTTCTCATAGATGTAGGAGCCTGCACCACCAATGTTCACACCTGCAGGTGTTTGAGGGCAGGCATTGGCTGTGGCACACAAACCCCACCCCACCCAGGATTTTTGGGAACCACAGGACCAGAGTATCCACACTCTACCTGCACTGCTGGGGTTGGAAGAGGTCACAGCCTACGCCACTCACCTTTGGGTCCAAACAGCGTGGCATAGCAGGGTTTATGGCAGAAAGGCTTTCCATCGTGCTGGATGGAGGGCAGTCAGGAGTCAGGCTGCAGACCCAGCTCCCTCTTACCACCCTCCCCCAACCAGTTCCCCTCCCCTGCTCACCTCTGCATGGCCCCCTGGTGTCAGTGTCTTGGAGCAGCGCTCACACTTGAGGCAGAACTTGTGCCAGTCCTTGCCCAGGGAGCTCACCTTCTCCGCTGCAAGGAAGCAGGGGTCAGGTTCCCACTGGCCCAGATTGTCATCCTTGTACCCCAGTTTAGGCACCTGTCACCCCTCGACCCTGCTGTGACTCCTGGGTTCACTTGCCCCTCAACATGTGCTCGCTCTCCCTAGAATACCTGCCTCCTGACACCTGTGCCCCCACATCTGCTTTCCCTATACCTATCCTCCTTCACTCCCATCCACAATGGCCCCTCCCTAAGTGAGCTAAATGAGCTAAGGGAAGCTAAAGGGCCCTAAATGAGCTAAGGGAAGGCCCTGGGCCTCCAGCCTGGGCTAATCCTCCTCCCATTGGACCTCAGGCAGGACCCCATCTGTCTATATTTGGTCTCCTCTTCCAAAGATCCCCCCACCCTGCCTCCAGTTGCTGCCTGGGCGCCAAAGGTCTGAGGCCAGCTGCTGAGGATCAGGTGCCTGCCATCCCCACCCTCTGGGGGATGCTCAGTCATCTCCCAATGGACAGAAGCCAGGCATCCTCACAGGCTGAGGCAGGAAAAGGGTGGAGAGTAGGGCAGGAAGAAGGGCTGGAGCAGAGCCAGAATTCCATAGGGAAGGGGCCAGATTGAAGGCACTGGGAAGGAGACTGCAGCCACTCTGCTGGGCAGTTGTGGCACAGGGGTCCCTTCTGAGTTGCAGAGTGTCCCCTCCCTGGCCAGGCCTCCCCTGGACACCCCCACCAGGACACAGCCTACCCCAGAGGCACAGGGCAGCTGCTCTGAGGCAGCAAACCTAGATCTTACAAGTGGCCCTAGTGGGGCTGACTCTCCAAGACCCTGAAGGAAACTGCTTGGCAGGGCTCACTTGGCCCCCTCCCAGAACATCCCCTCCACACATCGCCATAATACAGGGCAATATCTGCTCAGTTTCTTCCACGGCTCTGTCAGGATAGGCAGCAGGGCCAACCAGGAGGAAGGCAGCTTGGCTTCCATACTGCCCTGGAGTCCTCTGGTAGCACTGTGATAAGGAGGCTGTCGGGACAGTCATCAGTGGCTGTGGCAGCTGCAGTTCAAAGTTGCCAGAACTATGCTGTCCCAGCCAGCTCTGGGATACGGACTGTGTTGGGGCAGACAGCTGACCTGCAGACTGCTGGCTGGGTCAATGGCTACATCACAGGCCAGAGCTGGGAATAGACAATCAGCTGGGAACAGAGGATCAACCAGGCTAATGGCTTTGAGGGAGCCAGCTCCCTGCCCAGCTGCCTGTGCTCTGGGGGACCCAGAAACACAGCACCCTAAAGTCTCCCTAGAATGTTCCCGCTGAGGGGCCACTTCATCATGAATTGCTGGGCCACAGGATTCTGTAACCCCTGCCAGTGCCTCACCACTGCCTTGGAGAGGGCAGAAGCCAGCTGAGTCTGAGGGGCTGTGTTCCTGCTGAGAGCCCAAGCATAGCGCTTTTCCGGGTTGCTTGTTGGATCAGGCCCCAGAGAGCTCCTCTGAGCTGGCAAGGCCTAGGGCAGAGACAGGGCCTGGAGACTGTCCCCACCCTGAGCCCTCTCTGGAACAAGGAGAAGGGCTGGGCTAGTTCCTGAGGAGGTGGCAGGAAGCCTCTGGCCAAGCCAGAAGCACTCCCAGCAAATCCGGGTTCTCCCCATGGGAACAGCAAACCACTGTGTGGCTTCTCCTCCTCCAGTCAGCAGGGAAACCCAGAGGCCACCAACCATTGTTCCTAGGATGACTAGAGAAAGGACCCTGGCTGTCGGCTCTTCTGCCACCATCCATTCTAGCTGGCCCCCTCTATCCCTCAGCAGCAAAGTGGAGAGAGGGTCAGTCAGAAGGAGCAAGCAGGGGGTGCCGCCCAAGGACCACACTGAACAGGACGGGGTGGGGGGGGCGCCCTCTGGGCACGGGAGAAGATCAGCTCTTCCTGCCTACCTGCACTTGTGCCCCGCCTTCAGGAGCTCCAGGAGTCCGGGATCCTGGCCACCTGCTGCCCTCTCAAGCTCGCGGAACCCGCAACTCAGCTCCATCCCCGCTCCGCCCCACCCGCCTCCGCAGGAACCTGCCGGGGAACTCGCCAGGAGAGCGAGCGCGTTGGGACATGCGGGAGAGGCAGGCTAAGGTCGTCTACGCCCGGAGAGAATCGCGACGCCACTGGCCCTGGCCCCGCGGCCCCCGGAGACGTTGAAGGGGCTGGAGTCACGGCTACACCGTATCCTGGCGAGCAGCCGCTCCGGGGATGACGGAGATCCCTGGGGCGCAGCGCAGGCCGATCCCAAGCCACCGCCCGCTCGACCCCTGCCGGGCCCACCCGCGTACAACGGAGACGGTCAGGGTGGAACGGGCAGCAACGTATTCCCGCCACCTTCTCCCCGGCAGCCCCAACCCTGCCACGCCCGCGTGGGCCGCGCAAGGAGCCAGCACGCGCGGGCAGGACGGGATGGCGGGACCCGCACTCACCGAAGTACACGGTCTTGTCGCACTTGGGACACTTGGAAGCCATGGTCTGTGCGCTTGGTCAGCCCGCGCCCTGCGCCCGCGCTCCTCTCCGCTCAGCCGCCCGGCCCCGCCCGGCGCCCCGTCCCCGCCCGCCATTGGCTCCGGGCCCTAGGCGGGGCCTCGGGACCCTCCTCCCCCGCCCCGAGTTCGACCGCAGGAGGCGCCGGGGGGGGGCACCGCGGGCGGGGCGCACCTAGTGGGGGCGGTGGGAGACCCGGCTGGGCGCTACCAACACAGGCCAGGAGGCAGCGGCCAAGAGTTCCCCCCACCCCACCTCGGGTTTCCATGGCAACGTCCAGGCTCCGAGCTAGGGCGCCCCCTCCTGAGCTTCCCCGGGGTTCGAAGAGCCCTCCCTAGCGGTCTGCTGGCCGCTAGTCCTAACAAACAGCCAGGCCGCGCGCAGACCCACCCCACCCCACCCCATCCCCATCCCGCCCCGCAACCCCGGCGGGCAGTGCCGCCCCGCTTTGTTGCCCAGTTTCCTTAGCAACGACGGCTGGAGCAAAGCGTCTAGTTGCGGCGGGCTGGGCGCCGCGGTCCTGTCTGTGGTGCTGAAGACGGACTACGCGCTTTGGGGAGGCGCCGCGAGTTCCAAAAACAGCGCAGACATCTTGGGAGGCGACGAGAAGCAGGAAGGGGCGCTCTCCAGCGGAAGCTCCTTCCCACACACTGCCACCGGTGCTGATACCTGCCGAGACACCGGGCTCCAAGACCCCTGCCGCACCCAGCCCGGCCTTAGGCGTACTATGGGCGGCAGAGCTGGAACCCTGCCAATCAGATCGTGGCTCCCATCCTGCCAGCCTTCAGGAACTCCAGGTTCACAGTCGCCCACCACCATGGGCCTTTTCTGTCTGACCCCTCCCATCTCTCCCCCCTCACCCTGGTGCCCAGCAGATCCAGCGCCTGGAGGATGGGTACTTGGAACACACCCTAGACTCACAGGCCCTTCTCTGAACTTCCTGGCTCAAGCCGGGTCCTGGGCCTGCGAGACAAAACGTTCCCCACTGGCTGAAAACCCAGACCAGGCAGTCTGGGCAGCAGACAACAGACCAGTACCCAATGCCTCAACCTCGCCTCACCACACAACGTCTACAAGGACCTGACAAACTAACTAAGTTGGCTGAGGCCAACTTAGTTTCCCCTGCCTGGTGCACCTGCCCAGCCAAGAACACAGGCTAAGTGGCCTCTGTTACTATCTGTATGCCCCTGGTAGGGCGCATTGTGCTGATGAGCCCTCAGTAACAAGAGGTTCATGGTGACTCTGCTTTCTGGGCTCCCTGTCCCTCCTTACACAGCCTGCAGGGATTGCCATTTCTATGGTGACAGCAGCCTGAAGCAAGCATGTGCTCCCCCAAGCCCGACTGACCAGCCTAACCAGCTCCCCCTGAGCACCTCTGGATGCATGCCAGCCAAGGCTGGAAACAATGGGCAGGGCCCTTCACTCGCAGCTTGCTCCTTGCTCAGGCTGGATTCACAGCGCCTAGGCCCCACTCAGTACCCATTACTGAATCCTCCAGGTCTCCCTGGCCCAGGAATGCTGGGGTCCTAAGCACCACACTCCTGATCACCTCACAACTGACATCTATAGGACAGCTCTAAGGACAGGCTGGCTGGACACAGGAATCTTTTAGGAGGGGGCCCTGAGGTTACCAGCTCAAAGGGTAGATGGGGCTGTTCAAAGGGTGGCAGCTTAGGAATGGGTTGGGGAAAGGGGCCTGCCCACCCTCCAGCAACCATCCCTGGGCCAAAGCTAGAGGCTCCCTGGTGCTAAGGGACCATTCTGGATCTGCAGAAAGGGCCATCAGTCAGTGGACCCTAAGCAGTGGCCTTGGCTTCCATCTCATGAGGGTGACAGGCTGGGGCAGTGACAGGGTCTGATGGACTCCTGGTATGGGAAAGGGCTAGGTTCAGCAAAAGTAGGCAGGGATCTGGGTGGCCAGGCCCAGAGGGCCAGTCCCCATCTTGGCACCTCACATCCCAAGAATCGTGCCCTATTGCCCAGTCCTGCTATGCTGTGGGGAACCTAGCTTTGTGCCAGTGGTGGATGAAGAAGCCCAGACCAGGCAGTAGTGCAGGGTAGTTTTGGCAGAAGACAGGGCTATCTGGAGGACAGCGAGGGAGCAAAGCCAGAAAACACACTCCTGGGGCTCTGCCCCCATTCCTAAGCTTTGAGCCCCCCAAGCAGCTGCGAGACAGGTGGCAGGAACTGGGCCCTGCAGGGTACTGAAACCAGCATAGTGGAGTAAGGGGCATAGTGGAATGGGGGACAGGGACCAAGGTGGGAGGATACCAAGCTCCTCAGGGCAAAGTTGAGCCTGCCCTTGTCTCCAGAAAAGGCCAGCCTTGGGAGAAACTTGTGGCTGAGAAGGGCATCAGGCTGGCCAATCCAGAGCCTCTTCCCTTTCTCCATGCCCCCAAGCTGAAGAGGCCTGAGGGGCTTTCTTGAGGACCAAGGGGCAGATTGCTGACCCAGCAACCCTAGGAGGATGGGTGGAGTGTACAGTGCAGCCATGTCCCCAACACCTGGGACTGTCACCCTGTTGGGCCCCATCATAGGCTAGATGAGGGAGGCGGGCACCCCCTTATCTCTGTCCCAGAGCAGGAACTGAAGTGGTTTCTATTTTAATTTGAGGTTTCCACACATCCCAAGTGCCTGGGTGGGTGCAGGGGTTGGGGGTGAGGCAAGAGTCCACTATCCCCCAGAAAGGGGCCAGCTAGGGGCCAAGCCTCATGGGGGTTCTGAGGCCCAGACTCCTCCTCCAAGCTGGCCCAACCTACACCTGTCCCTGTGCTTAGGAGGATGGGTGCAGGGGACAAGCAAAGGGAGAGTTTCCAATTAGGACATGGGGGAGATCTCTGCAAGCCTGCGAAAGCTCCAGGTACAGTCATATGGGCAGAGCTCTTATAGCACCGGGGTGGACCCCATCCCTGTGACATGGTTCTGGTGACAGAGTCAGCCTTTATTGTCTCCTGCAGGCCTTTTTTGTTTTGAGACAGGGTTTCATTATGCAGTCCAGACTAGCCTCAAATTTACAAAGATTCTCCTGCTTCAGTATCCTCCCTTCTCCCCGTGTACCACCATGCCCAGCTTCCCTTGCTGCAATCTTGCTCGGATCCTATCCCCTCAGAGCCCGCCTACTCCAGAGCAGGGCCAGCAGCCCAGCATGCCCACATGCCCCAGAGGGCCTGGCTCTGGGACCACCATGCGGGAAGGTGTCCTGTCCTAACCTGACAAGGCAGGCCCTGGAGTCCTCACAGGTGTTGGGCACAGAGGCAGCCTAAGGCCCGGAGAGGTAAGAACAAAAGACAAAGAGAAAGGCTGGCTTTTTCCTTTTTATGGATTTTTTTCTTTGTTTTTGTTTAATATGAAAATTACTTGAAAAGACAAGGGGCCAACCCTGCCAGGCAGCCTGGCCACCACCAGCTGCACCAATCCTAACATTCCAGGTGTAAGTTACAGAGCTCAAGTTCATCTACAAAAAAAGTAATAAAAATAAAATTTAAAATGGCACCTTCAACAGAACACAACAAAAACCTTGGGCCTGGCCCCAGGCAAGAGCCCCACAGCACACGGGGCTGGGGCCACCCCTCCTCTCTGCTCCAGCCAAAAAGTAAACACAAAGCTAAAAAAACGACTCCTTGGCGTTCTTGGAATAAGTTAAAGCACACTTCTTCCCTGATGTCCACCGAAGGAGTGGTCTGCGAAGGAGGGCAGGAGGTGGGGCACTACTGAAATGCAGGGCACAGGGTGCAGGGTGCAGGGTGGGCAGGCAGCGCTGGCAAGGGAGGAGGCCGCCCAGCCGTGCAGGCCTCATAGACACGGACATGGGGGCTGGCGGAAGGCCGGGCAGGCCAGGAGCAGGTGGCCACCTAGTCCTCAATGACAATAGGCTCGTCATTGACTGGTGCGGGCGGGAGTGGCCGCAGTGGTAGGGCCTGGCTCTGGCGCAGGGCAATGGGCTTATAGGGCCGGCGGGCAGCACGCTTGGTCTCTGAGGATGAGAGAAGCTTGCGGATCTTCCTGTGAGGAGGAGGAAGAGGGTGTGAGGGCTGGAGGTGACCATGTGCCCTGCCTGCCCCCTTCTTATGCCCCAGAATGCCCCTGCAACCTGGTCTCCTCAGTGGCCATATAAAACACATCATCTGGGGCGTCGATCCAGTTCATCCGCCGCCGCTTGACAGGGGGTAGTGAGCCCCCCCGGATCAGGCGCACTTTGGTGGGGTACGACTTTCCATTGAGCAGTAGGTTACGGCTTGGTCCCTGGAGCAGAGAAGAGGTGTGAGAGGGCTCTTGGGCTTCCATGTGGCACCCCACACTCTAGGAGCAGTGTCCCAGATAGCCAGGTCCAGACCAAGCCATTTTGCCAATATGCAGCCAGCAGACCCAGCCCAGGAAAGGCAGGCGCTTTTTGAGGACTGTCTGGACCCAAAGTAGATGGGCCTGGCATAGACTCTAGGGTCCCACCCAGCCTCCTGGATGTTCCCAAGCATGGAGCAAGCTGCTCCCAATGCCATGCCGCTGGCTGCTACTCTTACCATGTGCCTGGTCTGTCCATGGTTTGCCAGACCTGGTGAGAAAAGGAAAAGTTGAGGCCAAAAGAGGGGCATGGCCTCCCAAAAGCACAGATGGCCCTCTGTGGACACAGGACACAGCCTGACAAAGGGGATATAGGGAATGAGGGTGCTTGGCTCCCCTACATCCTAGCCTAGCCAGGCAGCCGTGGAGACAGTGCCCAGGGATTCCATGGTTCTCAGGCTCTGGGGCCAGCTCTGTGCTGGCCAGTAAAAGGGACGGCAGCTCAGGCCACAGGCAGGAAGCTCCCTGGGCCAAAGTGGGCTGTCTGCCAGCCCCCAATGGAGCCAAGGCAGATGAAGCCTGACATTCACAGTAAGCAGGTGCCACAGGGCACAGCTGCAAATCCAGCATCATACCTCGGGCCCCTCTCCAAGTACTCACACCCCAAAAGGCAGAGCTGCCCACAGCTAGCCACAGCTCCCAGGGATATGCTGAGGGCTTGGAAGAGACTTCACTGGAATGAGGTAGAGGTCAAACCTGAGCACCTGGGCTCCCAGCCCCACCATGGAATCCCAGATAGGCCCACCCAGGGCCACCACTGCCTTTTAGCCCACCTGAGAGCAGAAGCCAGTGCTGGTCTCTACAGAGCGCCTACCCTACAGAAGACAGGGCATGTGCCTCACTCAGTGTGGGCCCTTCAGATACCCAAATGCTGAGATGTCCCCTTCAGGGAAGAAACCAACCCAACCCTCCTACTGGCCTCAACGCAGGGTGCTCCCACTTCTTCCACTGTACACCACCTCCAACGCAGGGTATGCCCCACCCTCTTCTACCCTGCTACCTACAATACAAAGTACCCCCTCCATCCCCACTCTGCTTCCAATACAGTGTTCCTCACCCTCCTCCAACACAGGGTTCTCCCTACTTCTTCCACTCTTACACCACCTCCAAAATGGAATGCTCCTCACCCGCCTCCCACATAGGTCCTTCAACTCAGGGGGCTCCCCACCCTTCTCTACTGCACACCACCTCCAATATAAGGTGCTCTCCAGGGCCAGCAAGGGACTATCATGCTGGCCTGGTCCTCCTGGCCAGCTGGCTCAGCTTCCTGGGGGTGGGGACAGGGACAGGGCACAGGTGGGTGGTCTGAAGCTCCCGAGCAGGGACAGCCCACTCATGGAGCCTGCAGGGACTCCAGCCAGTCCTGTGACCCCGAAGGCCACCAGTACCAGAGCTACTTACCCAGGTAAGTGCCTGCCAGGGGAATGCGACAGAGGAAGAAGACACAGGCTAGTGTTAGTGAGCAGCATGCATGGTAGGCAGCCCAGGCAGGTGGGGATAGAGCAACAGATGGTGCAGGGCACCAGTTAGTGCATTAAGTCTCCATGATGCAGGTGGCCAGCCCCTGTCGTGAGCTGTTAGCCCTGGCCTCCCTGCAGCTGTCCCCAGAAGCCAGGCCACTCAGACCGGAACCATCTCACCCAGCCAGGCTGGGCTTTTGGCCCCTGAAAATTGACGCTGCCTCCTGTTGCTGCCTCTCTGACCTGGGAGCCACCTCACCAGACACAGGCCAGCACAGTGCTCCACAAAGATAGGCAGGGGCCACTTCCCAAAGTTGCTCACCATAGGACACACCTCAGGGACCATACACTGAGACTAAAGTATATGGGTATGAAAAATTCAACAGGAATAAATGGACCATTAACTTGTTTGTGAATAGCTTTTTACAAAACAGCAAAGACTAGCTACTAAGAACTTGCTTGTGTGTATGTAAGATATGAGGGTGTGGGGAGACCCTCCCCAACTTCCTATTGATGGCCAGGGCCAGCCAGAGGCCATGGGGTCCAGGTGGAAGCCTGGGTTCACCCTACCACCAGAACCCCTGCTAACCCACAAGAACATCTGCAGGGCTGCCAAAGGCAGCATCCAAGGACAAATATGGCTGGATAGCCACTGTGTCCTGGACCCTGGGCTGGGTCACTCAGCCACCATGCTGGCCTGAAGCCAGGAGGAACCTAGGCAGGCCCACTCTGCTGACCCTGGTGCTATAGAAGCTGAACAGAGATCCTGGGCCTGAGCATCCATGAGTCTCAAACAGCGCCCCTATGCCACACCACCAGACTCAACCTACACTTCCTCCTAGAGGGGGAAACAGTCCTGAAGCCCCCACTCCAGCAGTGCAGTGTTGAGGCCAGTCCTTGGAGGGAAGGCGCCAACCATGGGCACACCCAGCTACCCCATGACCTCTGCAGACACTCCCATTCAACCCTGCTATCCTGACTGGCAGGGCACGCAAAGGGGTCGCAAGCAGCATGGGTGGCTTCACGAGCGAGGCTGAGGCATGCGGGCAATCACAGCACGATGTTTGCAGGGACACTAGGGCCACACATGCAAGGACAGTCCACTAACAGGGCATGGGTCAGGAGGGACTGAGAGCCAGAGTCACAGACTCATGGGCATTCCACCAAACGTAAGTGGAGCTCATGGGGGTGTGGTGCCACACTGGGCCTGCGTGGACTGCCCCTGGACGCGCCCCAAGCCGCCCGCCACGCGAGCAGACAGCACACACAGGCATCGCGACGGGGCTTAGCCACAGCACCCACCAGTGGCCGCCCAGGCCTTACCCCTACTGGGCATCAAGAGGCGCTTCTTCATGTTGCCTGGCAGCGCCAAGGGCCGGGAGAGAGAGGAGAGAAAACATGGTCAATAGGAGCCAGACAAGACCAGGCTGTGCGAACCAAGGGCCAGGAGGCTGTGGGCCAGCAGACCCTGCCCAGCCTCTGTGGAAGGGTGGACGCCCACTGGACTCACCGTCCACACCATTGTGCTGCTCATAGCTCCGCTTGCCCAGGATGGTGGGGGAGCCATTGTTGATGACAGGGGCTGACTTGGCAGGGGTCAGGCTACTGAGCACACCAGACGTGCTCTTCACAGGGTCAGGCTTTGGGGGGCGGGGGTGAGTTTCTGTGGAAACAGTGAGGGACGGGGCGTCATCCGGCATGTTCAGGAATGGTAGTCCATGTGGCCCACAAGGTCCATCCTAACCATAGTGGCCAAGCCAGGTGGATGGGACATTCATTATACAGAGCCCAGACCATAAGGCTAGAGTCCATGGGGTTCAGAATGCCCACTGTAGGAGGGGCACTAGGCCCACCTCCATAGAGCAGCAACCTGGCAGGGCTGGCTGCTGCCTGGCCATCCTGATGAGGAAGGGTGAGCAGTACCAGGATCTAGATGTGGCTGCAGGCACAACAGGCCCATCAGCCAGCTCCATATCCAGACCACCAGAATTGAGGCAGCGGCTGGCTGCTGGCCAGATGCCAAACAGACTACTTCACAGAGCAGGGGGGAGGCTGCCTCTGGGGCCCAGGACCATTGTAGACTGGAGCTGATAACCAAAGTCACTTATGTCCATGAAAAGTACACTTAGCTCATGGTTGTGGAATGTCCTTCCTGGACAGTCACCTCCACAAAGCCTAGCACTATTGTGAGACTCCTGCCCTGGCCATCCTGCCCAGCCCCCAGAGTACAGCACTTCTGGCTGGGGTCTCATTGTCTGTAGGAAGGCCTCAGGGGCCTCCTTGTCAGTAGAAGGTACTCACCCCTATCACACTCACAGGAGTCTCTGTAGGACTCAGGCAGTTTGGCCCTGATCAATCTGCCTGAGCCTGGCACATGGCAAGGTACCAGAAAGGGCAGCCCTGGAAACTGTCCCTGCAGATGGAGGAGCTGTAGGCCAGGACTGCAGAGCTGGGTGGTCCCTGCTTACCGAGATACCGAAGCACAGCTTCCAGGGGCTTCCTCACCACCTGCTTCAGCACCAGCGGGCTCTGGGAAGCTTCGGGCAGCCGGGCAGTGCCTACAAGGGACCACAGGATAAAGGATTGGCCTCTTGGAGCCACGCCCACACCTGCACCCTGAATTGGCCCCAGGGGAATGGAGTGTACTGGAAATCAGCCATTCTCGGGGCCATGGGTTTTGCTGCCCTGCCCTCCCCACACCTGACACTCACACTCAGCCTTGATAGCTGCACTGTTGATGGGCATGTAGGGATGGCGGGCGGCATGCCACGGGCGCAGGATCTCGCGGCACAGGCGCCGGGCAATCCGTGTCAGCTTGGTGGTGTGCAGGTAGAAGGCCTGCCGAGTCTTCATGGCAAACTTGGGGCTCCCACTGCTCCGGGCTGGGATGCCGTGAGGACTCTGCGGAACGGGGCGCACCGCCCAGACACAGCGCCATGACTGGGGGCCGAGGACTTGAGGCCAGCACTCAGGGGGTGGGCAGGTGTGCCTCACTTACCATGTTATTGCGGTTTGGTCCTGGCCTCTCTCCATCTAACCGGGTTGGCATTTTCAAGCCACCATATTTCTTCCAATATGTCCAACAAGATGCGCAGAGGCGACACTGCATGTTAGGGGGACCCCAAGAATACCACTGGTAAGACTGTGTGGCTACGGACAACAAAGTTGGAAATAGACGGATTCTTAAGCAGAACCAACGATGCAGAGAGCATTCCACAGTGTCCCCCCGCCCTGTGCCATAACCCCCATCCCAGCCCAGGGCAGGAACAGGGTTCCCCACACCCACCCAAGGGAGCCCCCACACCTGGGGAGACCCACCCAACCACATCCCACAGCCACAGCCCCATCTTAGGCAGGCCCTCCAGGCCAGGCCACAGGATCCTCTAGGGACCATAGGGACAGTAGTGGTGTCCCCATGGTCCTGTTGCCCTGGGCCAAGTGCTGGCCAGGCACTTACTGTAACAGCTCTCGCAGGCCCGGCCGGCCCCAGGGCTCTGGCCTGGCACCCCTGTGCCATTCACCACACTGGCTTTAACATTGTTGACACTGATCTGGTTCGGGTTTGGCTTGTTGCTGAAAGGGGTGGTGGTGGAGCGGGGTGGGTCATGGCAGCCCGGCAGAGCCCTCGGTCCACATCCCTGCATGCCAGGCCTTGCTCTGCACATCCCTAAGAGTGGTTGCCATGGAGCAGCACTTTTCCTCCATGCCCCAGCATGCCAAGCTCCAAACCCAGCTTGGAACCCAGCGTTCAAGCTAGGCCACACAGACTGGGCTCTTGATCCACCTCCCCAAACAACTGCTAAGGCTGAAGAACCAGAGCAAGGCTCCTGGGTTCCACAACTCCCTCCAGGGCCTCCCTGGACTCCCAGCCAGGGTGACACAGGAGCCCCAGGCTGCTAGTGGACCCAATGGATCCCTAGGGTATCCCCACAACCTACCCTTACCAGCCCAGGACACAGGGATAGGACTTACTAGTTCGGAATATAAACTTGCTTTAGCTTGCTCTCTGCTTCAGCTGCTTTCAAGCGTTTCTTAAAACAAAACAGAGGGTTAAGAGAGGTCAGCAGAAGGCTGGGGATTTAGCTCAGTGGCATAAATGCCTGCTTTGCAAGCCTGAGGTCCTGAGTTCAATCCCCAGTACCAAAAAAAAAAAGAGGTCAGCAGGCTGGCTGCACCACAGCTCAGCAGTGGGAAGGGACCATTGCTATCTCCAGCACTGCCTCTTTCTGGAAGACTTTTGTGAAGTTATCCTAAGATCTGCACTGAATCCAAGACAAAGGAACCACCCTAGGGCCCCAGCCATGAGGAAGCTGGAGGGCTCTGCCTTTGGTCTCACCTGCTGGACGTATCTGTCGGTAGTCTTCCACATGTAGTAGTACTCGATGATGCTAGTAAGCGACTTCCATGGAAGCTGGGGCAAGAAAAAGATGTCATGAGGGACAGGGACAGGTTGCTGCCAGGACAAACTATTGAGCAGGGCGGCAGGGACAAGTAGTGCTGGGGTGTTGCGACTGGGCACCTGCCAACTGGGGACATGAGGGCAGGAGTCCCTCAAGCTGAGCACTGAACACAGAAGTCCCTGGGAGGTCCCAGAAGATCCAGGGAAGTGCCTTAGCTTGACCAGCCCCCAACTCGAGCTAGAATCTGACCACCACCAGGAAGCCTCAGGGAGGAACCTTGAGTGACAGGTCTGAGGACACTGTCATGGTGAAGGATCAGAGATGAGAAGCAGTCATGTGGCCACTGCCCTTGCTGCCTGTGGTCACAGGAGAATGAGAGTCCTTGCCAGATGTTGCCCTGAATCTTGGACTTCAGCTTCTAGAACCTTGAGTCCTGAGTTTCTGTTCATCATGTCAGCCAGTCTGAGAAGTCCTATTACAGCAGCCAGGGGGACCAGACAGGCAAGAAGCTGGAGAGGCTGGCAGGGTCCTCTCTGTATCAGCTTCATCTCAGAGCCACCGGGGTTCCTAGCCAGGCTCGATTTCCTCACACCTCTGTGGCTTCCTTCCACAGCCTCCGTACTTCCTGGAATTCTTCAGCTTCATTGCTTGGGATGCCAGCTTTTCTTACTCCTTCCTGACAGGGTCAGGAGCTGTGTGTCCCTTGTGTGACCTAGATCACAACTCCAGTTCTTCTGGGTCTGCTTTCTTCTCACCAGGGCATTCCTGACTCAAACATGGAGCTCTTGTTTAGAACTCAGCCTTTGCTGAGGACTCGAAGGTACATGTGTGTGCAAGTGCAGTGTTGGAACAGAGTCCAGGTGCTCACAAGCTCAGCATGCACTCTATAGCAGAGCTGCAGATCCAACCCTGAGCTCCAGGCTTTCCATCTAGCACTGAAGACAGAAACTCTTGCCTAGGACACTATTTCTCTGTTCACTATGTGACGCTCTGCACACAGGCACACAAGTGGGTTTCATGGCAGCAGCCATCTTGTTAATGCAGGACTCAGTTTCTGGATTCAGCTACCAGGCCCAACAGCAAGCACATCAGAGATGGAACCCCCAGTAGGCAGCTCCATATTTCTGAGTGGCAGCTAGCAAACCTGGGTTTCTGAGGCCAAGGGTCCTTCACCTCACTCAGCCTGCAGCATTTTCCCCTCAATTTTTTTCCCCTTTCAAATTTTGCTCCAGTCATAGCTTCCCAGCTCTATCATGAATTTAATAGATGCAATTTATTTCCTGGCCCTCACCTTCTTGCTCTTTTTTGAGAAAGCTTTGCCCCTTTGGTTATTTTTAGCCAGGTATGTGTCTTTCTGCCTGGCAGAGGCCACCGGGTAGGGAGCAGCTAGTGTCCTCCTCCAGTAGCCCTTCCCTGCCAGCTACCACTGTAGCCAAGGCTCTCCTCGCCTGGGCAGTGGGGCCCCTCAGGCTATCTGGAGCCACACTGAAGCCTGTGCTTCACGCTGCCTGCGTCCTTGGTACTTTGCATCCTCATCTCTGTCACCCTGGCTTGAGCTTGCTACTATTTCCTGCCCTCCAAGTGAAACAGCGGAGGTCCCACTGTCTTGGGCTCTGATGGCCTGGCCTCCCTGGAGTGGGTAGTCAGGCTGGCCCAATCACTCAGATATGCCCTTCCTCTGAGGTGGTTTGGTGGGCTTTACCATGATGGTAGGGTTGTTCTTTCAGATGGATTCAAGTGTATTCAGTCCTTAGGGGCACTTAGGAGTGTGGTTCTGGAGGACGGAAGTCCTGCTCGCATGGAAAGGCAGACATTCCACTGAAGAACTGCAAGGCTTGCAGGAGGGACTCGAGGGGGGAATAAGAACATGTAAAACAAGTTTCAGGCACAAGCACTGTCAAGTCCCCATTAGGATGTTGCCAAGCGAGTGCACAAGGGACCCTGCCCTTCACATGCTGTCACATCCTTGTCACATGCTGTCACTGCCAGGCAGGGACAGGAAGGGGTAGGATAGGATGCCAGGCCACAACTGTGAGGGGCACATAAAGCTTCCCACAGGGTGTCTCCTACAGCCCACAAGGACACAGGGCCCACCTGATCACCTTTTGTCCTTGCCTGTGGTACTTACAAAATCTTGCTGAATGTCTGTGAAATCCTTCCCGTATTTTTCCAGGGCTTCCTCAAAAAGGTTGGCCTCAGACGCTGACCATTCCTCCATCTCATCCCTGCAGAGCACCGGCCCACCCTGTGGCACGAGGGCTGCAATGGCCTTGGAGATGTCATAGATGTTCTTGTGCAGTGTGTCCATGGCATGGAACTACAGCAAGGCAGCAGGGTCACTTGGGTCCATCTTGTCCCCAGGCCCTAGAGGTATCCCTATCCACAACACCCTCCCTGTACACTGGCGGAGCTTGGCAAGGGCAGAGAGGTGGCAAGAGCAACTCACCAGGGTGATGTCTCGGGATGCTGCTGCAGCGCTCATATGTAGGCTTGGCTGTCGCACAGAGCTGCTACAATCCAGGGCCCGTGCAAAGGTGCCCACAGAGCTAGGGAGGAAGAGACAGACTGACCACCAGAGCAGATGGGCTGGGGCCCAACCAGGCAGGTCAAGGGACTGCAGGGCTCTACTCCCAGAAGTCTAGGAAACTGTGAGGGCAGCTTGGTCACTGTGGTGGGACGTGAGTCCATAAAAATGCATGCATCCAGGGGCAGAAAGCTGGGGGAATTCTCCACCCACAAGGTTGGAATAGAGTGTCTACTTCAGGAGCTGCCTTGGCTTGGGGACCAGGATGCCAAGCTGCCCACAGAGGCAGGCAGGTAGCCTTTCTTCCCAGGCCCTACTAAAATTCCCTAACTATAGCTGCCCACCCAGGTCTAAGCCCTTTCCTTCCTTTCAGCATCTTCCATCTTCTCTCTAGCAAGCCAGAAGGTTAGCCTGACCCTGGGAGGAACACACAGTCAGAACATAGCCCAGCCCCCAGAACCATGCTATCTGCCCTTATCCCCAGAGAACAGTCATCTAGCATCTTAGCAGAGAACAGTCAAAACCAGGGTGGCCTGGCAATCATGAGGCCAGGGACCAGGGCACAGCTTTCTGCCTAAACATCAGAACGAAGACCCCATATCCTCAGCACCCATTTGGGGCTCTAGATCAAGCTCCCTGCTGTCCTGGCCAGGTAGCACTCACCGGGCCACCACGAGGAACTGGTCAATCTGCTTGTCTACAAGCGGGTTGTGGGCTTCCCACACCTTGGTCTCCAGTTTGGACTGGTCACGGCCATCCTCCTCCCCTACACAGAATAAGTGTGATATGGTAAGGCTGGAGAAGGCTGCTTGGAGGACCCCCGAAGGGCATTCTAAGCCACAGTCTGTCTGCTCCCCAGATCCATGTGGTTCCCTGCTCCCAGGAGCTGGAGGTACAAGGACAGCTGTGTGACCACAAGGGCTGTGCCTGCACACAGGTGCACATGTACCCTTCTTACTGGAGCTGGGTTTCTCTTCTCACAGGTGCAGCAGTGGAGGTCCAGTGGGCTCTGACAGCTGCCACCAAAGGGAGCAGAGAAACACCCATTTTTAAGTTTTAACCAAGCTTTTTATTTTGAGAAACCAGAGATAAACATGCTGCTATGAAAAATAACAGATCTCATGTGCTTTCAACCAGTACCCTCAGTGCAAATCCCCTGCCAAAGCCACTGGGGACTATCACAGGACACCAATGACGATATGACCAAGACACAGCCCTGCATCCTGTTCTAGGGAGAGGCCCTAGAGGCACTTGGGTCCTGAGTCAGCCAGGCCCAACTTTGGGGAGGCCCCAAGAAAAATGCCACAATCAGCCTTTGTCCAACTCTCCTGAGTACTGCATCCATAATTTAGCTGGGTATCAAGCTTCACGTTCCACAGAAGATCCAATCAGCTCCCCCTTAGCCCTTGGCAGCAATGTGCCTTGTGACCAAGGACAGCTTGAGCACAGGACCCCTTAAGGTGTCCAGGCTGGGACAACGGGCAATCTCTTGGGCTGAAGCTGAGCTGGATGTGTCCAAGAAAACATCTGATCCTTCCTGGGACCAGCATCTCCTAGGCCTTGCCTTTAGAGTTGGGCAGCCTCAACCCTGTGTCCAGTCAGTGATTAACAAACAGGTCCTGGAAGGGAAGCCCAGGGTTCAGATGTGTGCACCAGAAGCAGGAGGATTAAATGCTCAAATCTGCAGTCACTGCCTTTGAACTCATGGCCCTGGGGCTGCTTCCAGGCTGTGTGAGATGGACCCAGCAAGACTTTCCAGGGCCGCAGGTAGGTCTCTTTCCTGGTGTAGACTGATCTGAGACCACTCTGCTGGCACCAGAACATGCTGAGGAAGTTGAGATCCATCTCCTGGCATGCCAGGTTCTCAGGCTAAGATGTCGCATACCATGCCCTAAGACAGCCACCAGGCCCCAAGCTATCTTCTAATGGTTCCTCTAAAATTTCAAATACATTGAAAGTAAGTAGGCAATTTTGTACCACTTAGAAAGGAAACCAAGCCAGGAATAGTAGTGCAAGCCTGGAATCCCAGCACTCTGGAATAGCAAGACCCTGTCTCAAAATGGAAAATAATCTAACAGCAGGGCTGGAGATGTAGCTCAGCATGAAGGACCTGGATTTATTCCCCCTGTACTGCAAAAACAAAATAAAACAAGCAGGAGGTGGCAAAGCTGCAGAGGCAAGGGAGAAGGTGCTGGGGCTCTCATGTGGTCTCTCTCCTACTTCCCACCTCCTACACTGCAGCAGGCATAGTAAGCCTTGCCCTCCACCTCCTGTTGTCCCAGTCTCCACTGAGCACAGAGAACCAGGGCAGCCATCTGGCACACTGGATTCCAGGGAACAGATGCTCCAGGTGAAGACACTGACTCTCAAGATGTTCTCACCTAGTATCAGCAAGCTGCAGGGTGCAGGTATGGTCCTATAGCCTTGCAAGGCCATTTGGCCAGCCCTGCTTAGCAAGAGGAAACACCATGAGGATGCTCTGGAGTACAGGCATGGGGTGACGCCTGCCTGCTCTGTACAGCTGCCTCTCGGGCTCAAGGTTTTACTTGGAGCTCTCCAGATGTAACAAAGACAAAGATCCATAGAAGCCAACAGGGAAAGATGTAGGTACACACAGTGTAGACCATGTCAGGGTTAGGGTTAGGGTTACTAGGTCCTGGGTCCTGGGTTTGATCCCCAGCATACACAAACAAATTAAAATCTAACAACATCCACAGGATCAGCAGGCCACAAAACAAAGCAAGAGTCAAACATCTCAAAAGAATACTGACAAACCTTTTTGAAACAGGGTCTCACTATGCAGTTAGGGTTAGTCTTGAAATCACTTTGTAGCCTAAACTGTCCTTGAACTCACAGCAACCTTCCTGCCTCAGCCTCCCAAGTGCTGGGATTACAGATGTGTGCCACCACTCCTGGCCTTAAGAGACAAATCAGCAGGAAATACTAGATGACTAAGTTGAGAGAAAGTAGAAAAGTATGTTCTAAAACAATGAAAGAGGGCTGGGGGTTTAGCTCAGTAGCATAAGCGCCTGCCTGCCTGCCAAGTGTGAGGTCATGAGTTTGACCCCTGGTACCAAAACAAAAAAAAAAGTAAAACAATGAAAGAGGGAGAGGAGCATGCCATGGTCTGCCTTATGGTCCAACACTTGCTAACTGGAAATCCACAAAGGGGATGGGAGAAACCCCTAACCCTTGGGTCTCTCACCTGAGAGGCAGCAAAAAGAGTCCATAAAGGACAGAGAAGACATAGGCTCTCAGAGGACGCCTGGGGACCAGCCTTGTCAGTTAGAAGGACCAAGAAACCCAGGACTTGCCCTGGCTGGCACTGATCTTCTAACCCTCAGGACCCCATGAAAGAGTTGCTATGACCTCCACTATCCACATGCAGAATAGACCCATGAGATATGGCTGGCAGGGTGGGCTGGCTCCAGGGAGGTGGAGGAGGAAGAAGTGGGCATTCAATCACCAACCAGAGCCCAGAAGGCACAGGGAGGCTGTAGCCAGGATGGTCATGAGGAGAGACCAGTACTCCACATCCAGGGGGTACAGAAGCAAGGCTAGGACCAAGGCCTGGAGGGGTGATCACTGCAGTCATTTGGGAGACAGAGCCAAATAGGTGCAAGTTCCACATTGCAGAACAGATGGGAGTCACACACAACCAGGACTTTAGGAAGAGGGACGTGTGGGGAATGTCAGGACTCAAGGTAGCTAGCACAACAGGACAGCCAGGCTGGAGCTATCACAGCCCATCATTACTTGGGAAGGGACCACACATCGGCTGAAGCTCTGCTGCTTGGAAACAACCCTAATTTTGGCCTAAGAGCCAGACTCCATTTGTCAGTGTAGCCACAGACAATACCCTTCCCAGGGGACTTCCCCACCCAGGCCCAAGATGCCTAGTGGTGCAGCCACATGGACAGCCTTCTGCACAGACGATGCAGGACACTTGCAAGCTACATCCTGACTCAGAAGCACACACCAAGAAGGTCTATGTCTCCCAGAACCTTGAACCCCATGGGGCTGTGGAGCACTTGCATGGGACACTCAAGCCCTGCCAGATGTTATAGGGGCAAAGCCAGCAAGCCCGCCAGAAGAAGAAGGACAGGTCTCCAGCAAAGAAGGAAGAGGTAGGATGTGCACCTACTCCTGGGGGAGGAAAGGATCCAAGAGGGGTGGTGCCAGCTACTGCCTCCCCAGCTTCCTGGCAGCCCTCAAATAAACAAAAAGCTAATGGATTTTCACAAAATAAATTTTCCAGAGGGAAAAAAGTTTAAGGGTCATGAAAGCTGTCAGAAGGAAACAAAGAAAATCAACCCACTAAATAGCAATGGTCCAATTGACATGTGTGTCACTGGAGTGCTAGGGCTTGCTGCCCTGATGTGACAAGGGGTGCAGTGGCCTGGCATGGCATTCACAGGTGCCTCAAGCACTTCTGCCCCAGCCCCTGCAGAGCCCCCTCAGCGGGGCATACCAGCCTCCTCCCCACAACAGCATCACCCCGGCAGACCCACTGTGGCCCCAGTCCACACCCTACCTTCCTTCAATAGGTCAGTGATATCAGCCTGGTACCGGTTTCCCACTCGAATCTCCCCTTTATCAGCCAGGAGGGTCTTTTGCTGGGGGTCGTAGACTAAAGAATAGAAGAAGAAATCCTGAAAAACACCACACACAAGACAGGTGTCAGATGTGCCCTCAGCCCCGGAACCTGGGGCAGGTGAGGTCACCATAGCAGCAGGAGACACACAGTGTGTGAACAGGAGGGCCAGGAGGATGCTACCAAAGTTGCTTGTCTGTTCAGAACTGAGACGGACCCAACGGGAGCCCAGTGAGAGGTGCCACAGTCTGCTGGGAGCAGCCAGGCCAGAGCCCTGCCTTTCTGTCACAGTGATGATGTGAAGATATAATGTATACATCAGTATCTCAAGAGCTCCTAGGAACATACCCGGCAGACCGGCTGCAGCATGGACAGGCAGTGTTCTCAGTGGGGGCTCAGAGTCTGTGGTCACCACCAAGCTCAGCCCCATCACTCTGGGCTAGAACTCAACCACAACCTTTTCTCACACTTCCACATCCTGCCCTTTACCCCCGAGGTCATGTTCCTTGGAAAGGACCCTGAGCAGCTTAGCTTCAAGAGCAAACCCTGGCCTGTGCCCAGCCCTGTTGCAGTGCCCCAGCTTCTTCTGCACCTCACATTTCCATCCTGCCATCTTTGACTCCTGGCTATTTTTCAAGCCCCACCCTGTTCCCTACCTCCATTTTCAAACCAAATGACTCTTCCCTTGTGGTTGTATTTGGGTGTTCCCATAGCTTGCCACATACATCGCAGGCACAAGAGCAGGGCTGTGGGGACATGGCAAGCCAGAGGAAGAGGCCCTGCCCCAGCTCCTCTCCACCCACATCACCAAGAAGGCCTGCTTCTGCAGGGCCTTCTCTGCTGGCATCTGGTCACCCAAGCCCTGTGACTGCCTGATGAACCCGTCTGTGGGTAATGTGACCATCACTGGCCTGGGCAGAGGCACCTGCCAGGTCTTCTGTGTTTTTACCTCGAGCCCCTGACCTCTCATATAGCAGGGTTGTCCCAGGCACACGGAGGGTCCAGGTGCCCAATGGACAGAACCAGCAGGGTAGCCTGGGTTTGCTTATGGCTTAGAACCTGCATGTCCTGACCAAGAGTGGGAACAGGCACTGAAGAAGCCTCAGGCCTCAGGGCCAAGGCAGCAGCACCCAGGATAACCACCGTGCTTATCACCATGTAACTGTGACAACACCAGCCCTCTACTCACACATGTCCTCAAAATCTTTTCTCAGTGTCACCCATGTGGTTCTACCAAGGCTTCTTCTCAAGTACCCCTCACTGCTCAATGGCTTCCCAAGGCTCTGGGCTCTGGGGCAGCTAGGCAGCCCTTAGGGGTATCAACCCTACGACCCCTTCCCACTGGCTCTCCCAGCTGCTCTGGCTCCTGATCTGAGGGCCCACGGACTGCCATGGCCTCTTCATGCCTCCAGAGCCTCTCAGCTTTTCGGGGCAGGATGAACTATAGCCAAACTCTAAGTGGCACACCACTGGCAAACTTAGTCTCCTCAGGGGCTTCATGCAGGAAGAACCAGGACCCGAGGCAGGTGCAAGGCCAAGGCTGGGGCCCTCTCAGGGACAGGCTTTGTGCGGGCCATAACTCCACAGCCCAGGAGACACACCTGCCTTACACCCAGGAATCCCTCAGACTACATGCAACCCCCCAAAAAAGTGATAGAGCTCCTGCCTGCTGCCCAGGCCCCACGTGGCCCTAGGAAACCTCACCTTCCCACAGGTTCACCCAGCTTCCTAGGCATCAGGTTATTACAACTTAGGTGTGAAATCTGGGAGGTTACCACCCCACATGCAGAATTCCTACATAAAAATCACTTAGGGGGGCGGGAATTTAGCTCAGAGGTGTAAGTGCCTGCTTGGCAAGCATGAGGTTGTGAGTTCAATCCCTAGTACCAAAAAAAAAAGAATCACCTGCCCCAGGCTGGGCATGGTGGTGTATGTCTGTAATCCTAGCACTCAGGAGGCTGAGGTAGTAGAACCATTGAGTTTAAAGCCAGCCTGGGCTATGTAGTGATTTCAAAGCTAGCCTGAACTACATAGTGAGACCCTGTCTCAAAAACACCAAAATACATAAAGAAACAACAACAACAAAAAACCTGCCCCAAACACTAATAGTGGCCAAGGATGGGCCAGGACCAGGCATGGCCTATACAGGATTCTGTCCATTCTGTGATAGCCACCAAGCCCTTGCAAAGGGCCTAGCTGGGAATTGCCTGGGAGGAGGGCCCAGGACATCTGGAAGTATCCACAGTGTTCCCCCTGCTTCTCTGATAGCTGGTCCCAGGGCCCTATGGGACCCAGGCCTGATGAGGAGAATGTGTTCGACATGGGCTGTGCCTTACCTCACGTTCCAGGTAGGATTTGAGTGACTCAGTCTCATTGAGCAGGGTGACACTGCACTTGCCCCTGGAAGAAAAGAACACACAGGTAGAGGGAAAACAAGCAGGGAGGCCTGGGGGATGAGGCGCAGGAGTTACCTGATATGAGTAGCAGGCAGCGACTCCAGCTGCCGGGACAAGAAGAGCTCCCGGTGCCGTAGCTGGTGCTTCAACTTTTCGGGTAGGTCTACCATCTCTGGGTTTTCCACCTCCTCCTCCACCTCCCCTGAAGGACAGAGCATTCGTCAGCAGGGCCTGCAGACACCAGGTGACATCTGCCCCAGGCCAGCTGTACAAGCTCAGGCCCAGGAGGGGTGCCTCCCTGCCTGGCACAGCCCTGCTCAAAGTCCCCTACAGCCATGCCCCAGGGATCAGGAAAGGAAGGGGAAGAAGGCATACTGGTATCCAGGGCCTGCCTTGGAAGAAGCAAGCCAGAGAAAGAAAGGAAACAGGAACAACTACATCTCCAGGGCAGGAGAGCTGAATAGCCACCAGCAGGACAGCCCCAGGCTAGGCCATCCTCATGGCCAGCTGCAGGCCAACACAGGGAAGCCCCCTCCTCGGTCGGGCCGGCAGGGGACGCAGGGACGGGCATGCAGGCAGCCCGTCAGGTTATGTCCCTCAGCACGCCGCCCGCCCCCAGCCCCAGGACACAGACACCAGGACGCCCTCCTTGTAGAGGTCGGCTCTTACCTTCCTCGCCGGTGTCCGCCCCCGGTCCGGCTTTATAGCAGACAGACAGGGCTACATAACAGATAGATAGCGCCGGATGGCAGGTTAGCGCCAGCACCGGCTGCTTGCTCCCTGCCCAGGGCCCGGACCGAGGAGACACGGGGGCCACAGGCCTCCCGGTGGGGACAAAGACCCCCTGGCAGAAGACTACCCAGGCCTTAGCATTCCACCCAGCTGACCTCGTTCCCAACCCCACTCCCTCTATTCTCAGGCCACACCATTCCACTCCACTGCACAAGTCAGGAGCCAGTCCCTTCTCCAAGGAAAAGGACAGGAGAAAATGGGTCCCAGAGGAGGCCTGTCCAAATTGGGAGAGGGACAGACCAACAATGGGGCTCAATACCCTTAGGCACTGGCCACCAGCAGGACCCATGCTATACCAGCAGCTTGGCTGCTGCCACTACTTTATGCTGAGAGAAAATACTCAATAGTGCACGTCTGTAGTTCTAGCTACTCAAGAGGCTAATGCAGGAAGACTGCATGTTCAAGGTTAACTTAGGGAACTTAAGAGAAAGCTTATCTCAAAAACAAACAAAACACCCCTCCAAACACTCTTTGGCTTGTCTCAGTCCCCAAACTAGGATAGGTGATGGGCTCTGCACTGTGGCTCAAGCCTGCCAAGTGCTGGCCACCTGGAGGATCCACCAGGCCACTGTCACCCAGACCCCAGCCCAACTAGGCAGGCCAGACCTGTTGCTCTCTGCTGTCCCCATGTGGTGGCTGCAAGAAGTCCTGGTACCCTTAGGCCAAGCTCAGAGGCTAGGTGAGGCTGTGGGTCTGTTCCAGGCAACCTGGCTGGATCAGAGTAGACCCACTGAGCTGCTCACCTCCCTACCAAAGAGCAGCAGAAGAATCATCACCCATCACCCCTCAAGGACAGCAACCTTTGCTCAAACTGGCCTTCGATGGGCAGCACACCAAGGGACAGAGTTATTCCCAAGGACAACATCCACTTTAGGTCCTCTGAGACAAATCCTTACTGGCTCCAACTGAGGCTCACAGTGGCCCTGAGATGTCCCCACTTCTCTAGGTTTGGGAACAGGGTTGCCTGCAGTGTAAGGGCCTGCCAAAGCCAGGTTACAGCCTGCAGCTCCCACCAGACCCCAAAGGAGCAGGTTCTTGGGCACGACGAGCTAGGGCTTGCTCAGAAGTGTGCCAAGGAGGGACTGGGCTGCAGGGCTGGGGAGTGGCTCTAGTCTCCAACCTGAGGCCTGTCTCCTCCACAGGGTTTAAAGAGCAGGGACCCACTGAGAGGGCCAGAGGCCTCCTTGACTGACCAGGTCCTCCCCTGGGCTGGCTGCAGAGAAATAAGCGGGATGAGGAGGGATCTTCTGAATAGGCAGTGGGAACAGAGAGTGGGAATGCCCTGGTGGTCTCCCACACAGCTTTCCTAGGGAAACCCACCTCGCCACCTGTGCCTGCCCCCTCCATCTTTCACAGTGACTCCACCTACTAGGGTCTACTACACTACCAGTGAGGTCCTGGCCAGCCCACTCTGGCCAGTGGTCCCTAGAGGTCACTGCCCTCACAGTGGCCGACTTGCTGCAGGCCTGGCCCCACACCAAACACCTCTAGAACATGTGGCTCGTGCAGCCAGATCCCAGGCTTCCCCGGCACCTGGAGGCTATAAGGCATGTGAGAGGGCACAGGCTGAGGTCAGAGGTCAAAGCAAGCTCACATCCACACCCAAGTCTCTGAACTCATAGCCCCCACAAGACAGTGTTGAATACACCTCCCACCAAGCCTCCAGAGTCACACATGGCTACTGGGCAGAACAGCAGGAACATCACCCTGTAGCCACACCCACCCTGCTGATATCCATGGCCCCCTCACATATAAGACCAGGAACCCCTACTCCAGCCATGCTCAGAGCCAGGGAAGATAGCTCCCTGACCCAGGTGATGACAAGAGACCTTGGTCCCTCTAGGAAGGGCCCCTCCCACTAAGCATTGGGATTGGGAGGCTACAGGTGGGTCTTGCCCCCTTCCACTGGTTTACAACAAGAGCAGACTAGGGGACAGCTCTCCTGATGAATAGTCCTGGCCGCCCATTAGAGTCATGTTTCTTGCCCAATGTGAGATGTCACCCCACACTGATCAGCCTCACAGCCATAGGCTCAGGCAGATCCTAGAGCTCAGGTGATCAGACAGAAACGTTGGGAGCTGAAACCTCCCTATATCTGCTTCTATTGAAGTCTGAGGCCTGTCAAGGGGCTGCCTGTCACCAGGAGCACAAGCCTAGTGTCCCTGGTGTGAGTGTCCCTGGGGCTCCAGCAGCCCTTTGCTTTAAGGCTGTCACTTCCAAGTGCAAGAAGCATCACTGGTCTATGGGCAGCTGGTTCAGGTAAGCAGTCTGACACCAACAGACAACAGGATAAGGGTGAATCTCCATATCTCCAACTAGTATTTATCAGAATTAGGCTTGAGTTCTAAGGACTAGGGGAAAAAGATTTGTCTTCTGAACACCATTCAGAATGCCCACAGAAACTTCTCAGTAAGATAAAGACGAGTGGAATATCTATAGAAGCAGTCAGCAGCCACAGCCTGGTCTGAGCCAGGACGTCTCATTCCCACCACCGACACCCCAGGCTGGACAAGAGAGTATGGGATGCTATGAGAAGGCCAGTAAGGGGTGTCATCTACCCCAGCCCTAGGAGGCTGCCAACAGTATGCACGTTGGTGTGGGATGCAGGGGCCCACTGCAGAGCACAGCAAGGTCAGGCCAGGTGGCTGAGGTGGCCAGGCCGCTGGGTAGGGGACCAGCACGGCTGGGCCAGGCAGCTCACATCCCAGCCCTCCCCACAGGCAGGTCACAAAGACAGGCTGAGACTCACTTGCATGCTTGTCTGCCAGGGCGATGAGGGTGCTGGAGATGTCCCGCCTGCGGTAGAAGCACACCACCTTGGCCTCCACGTTCCCGTTGGCCGTCTATAACAGCAAGGAGGGGCATCTGAGCAATAGCCACCTTGGACGGCCACCCAGAGGGGCCCAGATCTCCTGAGCGTCATGAACACACCCACATCTACCCCTTGTGACTCTGGGAATAGGCACACCAGGGACAAAGAAATACTCCAGCACCTAGAGGCACGGCACAGGGTAAGACGGGGCCCACGGCAGCCCTTCTGAGGTCAGGGAGGCCAACAGACTGAGGACAGACACACGCACTGCATCTAGACCCATATCTCACACCTCTCCTTATCCTGGTGAGCCTCCTGTCAATACCAAGTAAAAGGACGCATGGTAGGCAGGACCTAAGTGCTGGGGCCCAGCACTCAGCTCAGCCACAGACCAAACACAGAAAGTACCATGTAGCTGGTAGGGTCTCCACCTAGATGGTAGCCCTGAGCAGGTAAGGGGCTTGGGTCTGCCGAGTCTCCCACCCAGAATTAGCTGTAGTTAGCCAAGCCCTGCTGTGCCTTGCTGAGGTCCCCCAGCAGGGCAAGTGGCAGGCAGAAAGGCACCAAAGGCCAAGTGATTCCACTCAGGAAAGTTTTGTTTGTTTGCAGTACTAGGGATCGAGCCCAGAAGTGCTCCCCCAATGAGCTATAACCCCAAGTCCTTCTTTAACTTTTTGAGATAGTGCCTCACTAACTTGCCCAGACTGGCCTTGAACTTGTGATTCTCCTGCCTCTGCTTCTTAGTAACTGGGATTACAGGCATAGACCACCATGTCCTACTGTGAACCATCTTTTTTTTTTTTATAACAGGAGTTTGTGTTAAAAGCTAAACAATGTAAGAACTGCAATTCTAACTGCTATGGAAGTGACCAGTGTATATCACTTATAACAGTGGAAAAAGTCCTTTTAAGAAAATTCTCAGGGGGCTGGGGATTTAGTTCAGTGGTGTAAGTGCCTGCCTGGCAAGTACAAGGTCATGAGTTCAAACTCCAGTGAAAGAGAGAAAGAGAGAAAGAAAAGAAAAGAAGGAAGGAAGGAAGGAAGGAAGGAAGGAAGGAAGGAAGGAAGGAAAGAAAGGAAAGGAAAGGAAAGGAAAGGAAAGGAAAGGAAAGGAAAGGAAAGGAAAGGAAAGGAAAGGAAAGGAAAGAAAAAAGAAAACCCAGATCACAGAGCACAGTGTATGTGTCACTAGGGCCTCCATTGCACAAAGCATCTGTCTCCTTGCTTTCCCTCTCCTTTGTCTATCTAGCCACACATTCACCTGACACCTGCGGCACTTGCAGCTATAGTCCAAAACCACCCTATACACATCCTCTTGGGCACCCATACAGTCAGCTGGCTCCATGTCCCTCTGGCAGGCCACACCACAGTACAGTTGAGAAGCACTTGTTTTCAAATTCATAGATGAATGAAGCAACACAAGTGAGGTTTGAAATGTCAGCATACTCAAGACTCACAGATATGTGAGCCCTGCTAGTGCAGACCAGGAATCTGCCCTCATCCATACCACATCCACCCAAAACTGCCCTGCCCCAAAATACATATTTGGATTCAATCAATTTCCATTTCTGTGTTCTAACCATGGATGGCTACACAGGAATGGCCAAGCCAATCCTGTGGCATTCTTCTTTGTACAAATATTTCCCAAGTTCATCATCATGGGGTTTTCATTAGCCTAGTTCTCCACATGACTATCACAAGCACTTCTAACTCCTCAGCACAGCCCTTGAAAGATTCCCCTAGTACCATGCTCACAAGTATCCTGGCTGTAAGACCCTCTAACTTCCTTCCAGGGCAGCTGCCTTAGGCAGCACACTGTCCCTAAGAGACCTTTCTTGTGGTGGCTGTCTAGCTAGGCACAGGGTCCACACAGCTTCTTCTGCCTCAGCCACTCGCCTGCACAACTGTTGTGGAGAGGGCACTCTGCAGCTGCTTCCCAGCCTGGTGCACGAGACCTGCTTTTCCTAGGAAGCACTGTGACCCCATGTCCTGAGATTTCACACAGAGCCCAAAGGAGGCTGTTTTTTTATCCCAGATGCTTTGTCTCATCTCAGGTCCCTCTGGCAGGGCTCTGTCATTCCTAGGAAGTAGGTGCTGGGCGCTGGGTCAAGCACTCTCTCTCCCAGTCTATGTCACCACAGCAATGACTGCTTCTTATGCCTCCTCCCTCATCATGGGCTCTGTTTTGCCTTTAGCTGTTTTCATGTGTACTGTGATCTATTTTCTCATGAAAAGTTCTCCCCAGACATCTCATCCTCTACCCCACAGGGAGCTCTGTTAGAGTGGAAAGCTGGGTAGAGGCAACCTCCAGGGCCGCAGTAGGGAGCCAGAATCCTGATGGGGCATCAATACCAGAGAGGGTATTCTGGTCCCCAGGAGCCACTCAATGCCTTTTAGGTTCCCAGGGTGAGGGCTCTGCTCCAGCCAGGGATCCACTGACCCATACAGTTGTCCAGCCTGTCCTAAGCTTTGGCTGAAATCCATCGCCACAGTGGTCCCTCACCCTCCCTTCTGGGTGGGGGCCAGAGTTTGTCTGCTTCCCAGCCTGTGTGGCACCAGCCTGCCCTGCATCCTGGCATACCTCCTGGGCTGCTGGGAGCCTGGACAGGAACCCCATGCCCCAGCAGCAGGGCAGAAGCCAGGGATCTCAGAGTGCCCATACATGTGCAGCTGCCTGACCACTCTCTGCTCTCCCAGTAAAGGCTCCCCAGACCCCTGGGAGCATCCAAGGAAGACTGGGGTGAGGGGGTGTACCTGCTCTGTGTGCAACTCCTCTACAGGTGGCAGAAAGGACATATGGATCATTGCCAGGGGAAAAGCCTCTCTCTGAGCCTGCTTCCTCACATCCCCAGTGTATGAATGCTGAGGTGTATGAAAGAAGGCCTGCTGGACCAGCACATAGGGTCGGCTTCCAGTTCTACTGACAACACCACAGCCCCACTTGTTGCATGTGCCTCTTGCCACTGTGATCTGGGTCCCTGCCAGGGCTCAGGTCCCAGCAGCCCCCAGAGACAGAAAGGACCTACATACATGACACCTAGCCACCAGCCCTGGCACTGCTAAGTTCAGGCTTCCCAAGGAGCTGCCAAGTCACTCTGACCTGCCTGTGGCCCCTCCCCCTCTCTGTATCACCAAAGTGGTAACAGATCTATAGCCCAGGTCTTCTACCAGCATAGCCCCAGGCAGCTGGCACCCCCAGGGAGCCAGACGCCCATTTCCTGGGCCACGCTCAGCATGGTGCCTACCTAGGGACACTTCCCACCCATCCTGTTTAATCTAAAGAACCCCAAGTTATCACCACCTCCTGATGCAGACAGCTGCTGCGCTTACGGGGCTCAGGTCACCCCAGGCCAGCAGAAGGTGTGGAGCTTCTGGGAGGTGGGTAGTTGGGGATGCAGGGTCCCTGATCTGCACAGCCTGCTGAAAAAGCAAGACAGGTGCCCCAGCACCCCAGGCAAGTCTCCAACTAGGAGCAGCCCTGAGAGGAAGGAGACCAGGAATGGGTGATCGATATCTCCAGGCCCCTTGGCCATCCGTGGTCCCCCCAAGCGATGCACCTCCAAGCCTAGACTACATGGACTGAGCCAGGTGCTCTGGAACCCATGAATGGCTTCCCTCCCACTCTAGTTCCCAGTTAGGTAGGTTGTGGGTACTCGCTGGACCTCAGTTTATCGGCATGACCATGTTCCTTGACCAACCAGCAAGCACCTATCAAGTGCAGCAGGAGACCCCAACATGCAGATAGCCCTGCTCTGCCCCACAAGCATTCCAGGGCTGGCAAGCCTCCATGGGCCAACAAGGAGCTGGGTGATGGCAAGGAAGTAGTAGGTGTGACCTGCTGCCCTGGGCACTGATGGCCGCTTCCCTGGTCTCTGATGATCCCTAGCATCGTCCACCTAGAGTCCCTCTAAGTATCTAGGCTCTATTCAGGCCCTAAGGAACCCCAGCCCCAGAAGGACAGCACCCACCAGGCACAGCATCAGTCTGTCAGAGGCCCATGTCCCCACAGAAACCTGGTCGTGGCCTGAAAGAGGCAACCAGGGATTTATCACAGCCTTGCCTATGGAGAGACATGCTGTAGGCAGATAAGGTCACTCTTAACACCAGCCCAGAGCCCCAAGACCACCACTCACACTTGGGCAAATGTAGGAAAGACCCTGCTCAGCCACAGCCTCATAGGGCAGAGGTCATGCAGAACCCAGGCCCCACCAGGTAGCCACATTACCTTGTTGAGCTCTTCAATCCTACGGATCAGGTACGGATTGCTGGACGAGTTCTCAAAGTAGACATAGTCTGCAAACAGATGGAGACAGTGTCACTGACAGCCCTACTGCAGACATGACACCAGAGCCTGCCTGTCCCCAATTCTCCCACCCTGGGGACTACCCTTGGAGGAGTGCTACCTTGCAACTGAGGAAAGGAGAAGGACAGAGATGGAGGAGGTGAAGCTCCATGCCACCTGAAGGACAGGTAGCACTAGATGGAGGACAGGCAGGGGTCCAGCTCCAGGTGTCTGGGACCCAACAGAGCCACAGGGACACCTCCTTATGGGGCTGCTGAGGCCTAGAAGGGTTAGCATCAACCTCCAGAGGATGCAATGGCCCAGCCCATCTTCCCCCCAAAACAATAAAAGCAGCAATTACAATGAACACCGGCTGAGGTTTCCCAGGCTAATAATGCACACATGGAAATGGGACAGAGTCCAGAAGTAGACCCCAAGGGTGCACCTGACCCTGTGGGATTTCTCAGCACTGTCACTTGATGTGAATCTCCCCACAGGTAAAAGCACGTGGCTCACAGCTCCACATGCAGAGAATGACAGGCAACCTAGGCATGTGCTTGGCCTGGAAGTAAGAAGACCCAAGAGAGCCAAGCCACCTGCCACCAGTTTGACAAAACTGAGCATCTTGGCCGGCCCTCAGCACCCCTGCCCTGTGCTCACTCTAACCAGGCTGACCAGGTTGCCTGGAATCAGTCCAATTCCCACAAGCAGGCCAGAGCAGCTGCAGGAATAGGCCCAGAACCTGGCCAGCTCTGTCCCCAGGCCAAGCCAATGAGGCCAGCACCTGTCTGGCCACTCTGCTACTGAAACACACCTGGGTGCCACAGGCTCCACCCCAGCCCTCAAAGCTCCATAGAGGGGACACAGCTGGCACTCACACATACCACGGCAAACTGTGAACTGGAAAAAACCAAGGCCAATGACACAAGGGATGCAGGGTTCTTTCCATGGTAGCTGAAACGTTCTGAACTTAGCCTTGGGCCTTAGCCTTAGCCTTAGCCATGATACACCCTGCAAAAATGCTGCACTCACTGAATTAAAATACCCCCTGAGCAAACTTCAACACACTGGCTGTACCTTCATAAAATGAGTTGTTGTTGTTGTTGTTGTTGTTGTTGTTGTTTTGAGGCGGCACATTGAGACAGGATCTCTCTATGTAGCTCAGGTTGGCCTCAAACTTGCAAAGATCCTCCAGCCACAGCCTCTAGTACTGGGATTACAGGTGTGCACACCAGGCTCACACTAAACCAGATTTTAAAAAGTATCTCAAGATGGGGTGTGGCTCAATGGTAGGTAGGGTGCTTGCCTACCAGGCACAAGGTCCTAGATTCTATTTCACCACCAGAAGAAACAAATAAGTAAATGTCCTCAAATTGATCATCTGAGCTTTCATTCTTACAAATCAGAAAAAGAAAAAATTAGACACAGAATTAGTGCCAAAAACAGAAAAAAAAAGTTTAAGTGGGCAGACAGGCAGGGGCTGCCTGCTTGCTGACCAAGCCCTGGGCAATGCCAGGAATGGACTTGAGCACCATGACTGACTTGGGAGCAGCATCCTCTGGGAAGGACGTGGATGCACAGAGCCACCAAGGGTAGAAAACAGTGCACTGATGAGGGCAAACATGCATGGGTGTCCCCACATTCCCTAAGCTGCTCCTGAATACCAGCAGCATCCAAGGAGGAGACCGTCATTTGCAGCTTGCAACTGGCCTGTGGCAGGAGCCAGCTTGTGGGTTACCTACCAGTGGAGACTGCTTCTCACACCTCCGTGTGCAGAGCCAAGGTGCTCAGCACTGCTTGTGCGAGGGAAGGGCAGTGAGACCATGGCTGAGCAGCGGCCAGGGGAACCCACCCACGTGTTAGCACTGGCACAGCCATGTTCCAATAAAACTTTATTTATGGTACTCAAATTTGAATTTCATAACATTTTCACATTTCCTGAAGCATTCTCCTTTTATTTTTTCTCGACCACTTAAAAATGGGGAAGCCATTTTTAGCTTATGAGTCACCAGGCTCGGCATGGTGACTGCCAGTTGCAAAGCCTCGCATGGCCATGATGCTCACCCTCCCTAAACAAAGCCACAGTCCCAACCAACCCTAAGCCCATTTGTTTGTTCTACAGAAATCAACAAGCTCACTGTCTTTCTTTCTTCTTTCTTTCTTTCTTTCTTTCTTTCTTTCTTTCTTTCTTTCTTTCTTTTTTTTAAGGCAGGGTCTCACTATATAGTCCAGGCTAGCCTTGAATACGCTATGAAGCCCAGGCTTCTGCCTCCCTCAGACTCCCAAGTGGTGGGCTTACAGATGGGTGCCACCATGCCTAGCATTCAACAAGCTCATTCTAAACTTTCTAAGGGAAAAACAGGAAACTAGACTAATGGAAGGATCCACATAGCACTACCACAGAGTCACAGCAATGGAGATGACATGGACCACCAGACTTCAGACCCACAGGCCACCAGGAAAATGCACCCCAACAAAAGGCCCTACAGTGCATAGCAAGCTGCAACTCTCAGGGACTGGAACTCGACAGCAGAGGACAGTGTTCTTCACAAGTGGTAAAGGAACAAACAGATAGGCATGCGCAATATCAGGACGAATCTTAGCCCTTACACAAAAATCAAACTGAAATGGATAATAAAATTCAGAACTACAGAAGTCTGTCACTTGGGTGAGGCAAATTTCTTAAGACATACAAAATGCATAATCTTGGTCTTCTGAAAAAAGGAATACAAAACAAACTCTTGCCAGAGGTACACACATGTAATCTCAGCGCTCTTGCAGGCTGAGGCAGGAGTATCATAATTTGCAGCCCAACCTGGATAATTTATAATTCAGTAAGATATTCTCTCAAAATTTAAAAAGAAAAAAAAAAAGGGGGGCCAGGGATTTAGCTCAGTGGCTCAAAGTGCTTGCCTGGTAAGCACAAGGTCGTGAGTTCGGTCCCCAGTAAAGAAAGAAAGAACGAATGAAAGAAAGAAAGAAACAAAGAAAGAAAGAAAAAGAAAGAAAGAAAAAATAAAAATAAAAAAAAATAAAAATAAAATAAAATAAATAAAAATAAAAATATTGAATTGCACTAAAATGTAAGGGGACATTGGCTATCATTAAAAGGGGGGGGCTGATAACATAGCTCATTGGAAAGGCCCAGGGTTTACTCTCTAGTCTGGCATGCACAAAAGCCTCTGGAAGCTGGCGGTATGGCCCAGCAGTACAGCAGTTCAAGGCCCTGGGCTCCTACCCACCCTGCAAAACAGAAACAAAAACAAAACAACATCTGGTAGTGTATGCCTATAATCCTAGCTCCTTGGGCGGCTGAGGCATGAAGGTTCAAAGTCCAAGACCAACATAGGCAACTCAAAAAGATCCTGTCTCAACACAAAATAAAAATAAAGGGACTGAGTATAGCTGAGTGGTAGACTTCTTGCCTAGCATGCTCAAAGCCTGGGCTACAATCATAGGATTGAAAGAAACAAAACAGGCCAACTTCAGAAAACAAGCCAGGCAGACATACAACAAACACAAATACACAAAAAGGGATGAATACAAATCAAAACTCTAATGAGCCAAGCACAGTGATGCACACATGTAATCCCACCTACTTGGGAGGCTGAGGCAGGAGAATCATAAGTTCAAGGCCAAACAAGGCAATTTAGTAAGACTTCACTTTAAAAAATAAGAAGTGCTGGGGCAAAAAACCTGAAACTCCAAGCAGGCACTCCATACACCAATTTAAACTCCATGCAAAAACAGAAAGCTGAGGTGACCATGTGCCAGGCAGGCACAGAGGAGCTGGAGCTGGCACTCATAGCTGGGGAGAATGTGATTGCCAGGCCACTGCAGGAAGTGACCACCAGCCTCAGCAAGATACACACATCAGCACGCACCTTCAGAGCAGCTGCACTCAGAACCAACACTGCAGGTGACCAGAGGACTCTGTGCTGGTGACAAATGGCATACGGCCACAGGATGGAATCCCATTCAGCAAGACCAAGGACTGAGCAGGTGACACAAGGACAGTCCAGGATGCTCAGGGACCAAGCTGAGCCAATGCACTAGGGACAGAAACTAGAGGGAGGGTTGGGGGAGGGGAGACTGATGGCCAACCAACACAGGAAAGAGGGGTGTGGAGAATACTGAAGGCCCAGGCTGGCCACCCAGCAGGATACACTGCCAAGATCACAGACTGGGGCTATAGATGCAGCTCAGTGATACAGTGTTTGCCTAGCATTTGTGAGGCCCTAGGTTCCATCCCCAGTACCACAAAAAAATAAAAAATTAAAATTACAATCATAACCCTGAGCCAGGCACAGTGACACACATGTGTAGATCCAGCTACTTGTAAGGCTGAAGTAGGATCATTTGAGCCCAGGGATTCAAGACCAGCCTGGACAACACAGTAAGATTTCTTCTCACCAGAAACAAAAACCTACAGAGCTTCTGGCATAAAAGAGCTGGCAGTGTGTGTAACACACTTCAACACATACTTGACTTCAACTTAATACAAACACACACACACAAAAGCCAGGCATGGGGCTGGGGATTTAGCTCATCGGCGTAAGTAACTGCCTTGCAAGCGCACAGTCGAGAGTTCGATCCCCAACACCGATAAAAAAAAAAAAAAAGCAAAAGCCAGGCATGGTGATGCACCACTGTAATCTCAGCAGGGAGACTGAAACAAGAGGATCACAAATTTGACCCTGCCTCAAAATAAGAATCAAGGACTAGGAACTGTAGCTCAGTGCAAAGGTCCTTGGTTCAATTCCCAGTACTCCAAAAAATGAATCAATGCCCACAGCAAAGCCCACACCTGTTATGCACAACAGCTCTATTCTACCAAGTCCTGCTGACACTGACCCACATATATAGGCCCTCCATTCCCAGAGGACACTGCCAGGTCCGTCAAGCACCTGGTCATCTTTGGTCAAGCAACCCACTCAGAACCACATCCCGATTCCCAGACAGTGACCTCTGCCACAGTGCTGTCACCCAGTCCCTCAGTGCTCTTCCTTAGGATTAGGACTCTAGAAGACCTCAGCACTGCACATGGGGACCACTTTAGACAAGATGTCACCCACAAAGAGCAAGGGATACAGAACATATAGCCTTGAACAGGCCAGGAGAAGACCCTCGTGCCACCTCAGGGAGACACTTGCATGCATGTCTGCAGAAGTGCCCCAAGTATGGATTTGAGATTATAGATCCATTTTAGCTGGGGGGTGGGGGTGAGGAGAGAATAAAGGAGATAATGAAACAACCCAGGACCACAGGCTCCATAAGCAGTGGGAACCACACTTTCCAACCCCTCTAAGACTCACTCCCAGGCCAAGGCCACCAGAGGCAGGAAAGCATCCCTTGTCTGCAGCTTGGGAACAGAATGCAAGAACGAAGAGCCAGGATCCCGCTCCTGAGCCCTTTCCATATGACGTTTTCCGGTTTAGATCTAAACATTTCCCTAAATCAGGGTGATGAACCTATGGCATGCATGTTGCAACAGGCTGTTTGTTATCACTGAAAGCTCTAAAAGGGTCGCCATCACTGCCCTAAAGCCTTATGTGCTGACAGGCAGGACCTTTGGGAGGAGACTGGATTGTGGAGTTTAGAGCTGGCTTGCTACTGGAAAGTGGACTCTAGCTGAAATAGGTAGGCATGACCTGGAAGGGTGTAGTTCCCTTTTGCAGCTTACCTCACCCTGTGAAGTGACCAGCTCTCCTCCACCAGCCACCTCTGCCATGTTACTTTTTCTTTGGAGTAGACTGACCATGGACTGAAATGTAAGCCAAAATAAACCTCTCCTCCTTTGAACTGTGGGTGTTGGGTATACACTATAGTGGGCAGTGATGAGACAGTGACTGAGACATATCCCAGTCTCACACAGGCATCCTGGCCATTAACTCTTAACTCAGGCATGTTCCTCCACCTCTGTCCTTAAAACTGACCTATCTCCCTCACCAGGCCCCCAACGCCAGGGCCATCTTGCCATCCCCACATAGATCTAAGAAGGGACAAGGACCAGACACCACACAGAGGAACACGTGGTCAACAAGGCTTCCTCAAGGTAGGGTCGGACAGCTGCCCCCAAAAGACAGGGTGCCGTCCAAGAGGGCCACTGGCATTGCCCTGGCCTTCCTCAGAAGCAGTGTGGGATGCCAATACCACCACCACCACCACCACCCCAGGAATGTCTCGGGGCTCACTTCCAAGGGGTGTTCTCACCAGGAGCAAGCCCACCAGTGAGCCAACCAGGCCCTGCTGCTGACCCTGTCTTTGCAGGACAGTGTGACAGCACAGTCCCTGCCCCTCTCCAGCAGTGTCTGGAGCCCAGGAGGCAGAGACCCCCCTCTAGATGTCCTCCTGTGGGCTCCTGGGATCCCACTGGGTTCATATGCACTAACCTGCATGCCCCAGAGCCATTAGGGACCACTCAGTGGGCAGTGCCCAGCTCTGCATACCACAGAAGACTCCGGGGCTCAAGCAGTGCTGTCTCAGGCTGTGATATATGCCCAACTGCACCAGGCTGCAGTGGCTATCCAGGTAGAGAGGCCAGTAGGGCTTGAGAGCACACTTCAACCAAGAGCACGCGACAGGTTACAGATTATGGGGCCCTAGGGTGCCATGGGGCTCCCACACGGTGTGAGCCGCTAAGCCATCTACGCTAAGCCATCTAAGCCAGGCAATGCAAGCAGAGCGGATCTGCTCCTCAAGAGGATTATCTCCCAGATAGTCATCACGGGCTATGGGGACTGCAGGGAGTCCCATGTACAAGGCCTACAAGGGGCTCCAGACCAAGAGTATGGGCCACAACTGACATCATCTGTCATAGGTCAGTGGCAACACCTGGTCACAGGCCCCTCCTGGGACCCAGAGTGGGGACAGCCCCAGCACTCAGTGGGCTGTGCCTACGATGTGGTGGCACTCAGGTACAAACACCTGAAGACACCAAGAGAAATCTAGGATCTAGGAAAAGCCCTACATAGGAAAACAAGCCGAGACCTTTCCTGAAAGAGTTGAATGGTCAAATTTTTCTCAAGATGATGAAGGTGAAAAGCAGGCATCAAGCCCACCCCAGGATGGCCAGCAGGTGATAGGGTCTGCCACGCCTGGAGGAGCAGCACTCAAGAACTGCCACCCCTATGAATGGGAATGAAGGCCTGCTGCTGATGCCAGACAGGCAGAGGTCCAGCCTGTATGGCCCAAGCCTCCTCACCCTTTCCAGGGACAGCCTATGTCCCAGCCTGCTTCTACAACTCTTGCTACTATGATGTGCTCGTGGAGAGTGAGGGTCACACCTCACGTCACCCTGAAGCTGTGCTACTGCAAAAGAAACTAAGCGATTCAGTCTCAACAGATCCCAGAGCCTCTGCATACAGCGAGAGACCACAGACCTCAGAACATGAGTGTAGCCCCACAGGAACTCTGTGTGTATAAATAAAAAAAGAAAAGATACCCAGGCTGGCCACGACAGGGCACTTGCCTAGAATATGTAACACACTGGGCTCCATCCCCAGCACCACCAAAAAATGAAAAATAAGCTGGGCATGGACACGCACACCTGTCATCCCAGCTGTGAAAGATGCCAAGGTAGGAAAATCAAGTTCAAGGCCAGCCTTGGCAAGATAATGAGACACTGTCTAAAAAAATAAAGGGCTGGGAATGGAGGTCAGTGACAAAGCACCTGCCTAGCACACACAAAGTCCTGGGCTCAAAATAACAAAATCAGCCAGGGGTTTAGCTCAGCGGCGTAAGCACCCACTTGGCAAATGCAAGGTCTTGAGTTCAATCCCGGTACAAACACACACACACACACACACACACACACACACACACACACCAAAAAAAAAAAAAAATCCTTACAATGCAAATGAAAAACACAAGAAGAGACTTCTCTCAACCATTTAAAACACCACACCAAGACCAGAGGGTCCAGGCCAGTCTTGATGTCACAGGTGGTGAGACGGCTTTTAGAATCACCAGCCAGAAGGCTCCAGGGAGCAGACGAAGCCCAAGCCTCATGTCCAGGGAAGAACCAGGACCACCTTACCCAGCTGGTCAGCTGGCACACACAGCAGTCACCTCACTATCACCCCATAGCATTCCCTAGCAGGGCCTGGGGACTCCCAGACACATTTCAGACCCGTCATATGGCATTTGGGACATACAGTAGGTCATGGGTGTTCATCAGCTTGAATACCCTGAGCCCAGGCCCTGAGAAAACACCCAGAGTAAGCTCCTTCCCAGGCTCGGCTCGGTCTACCAGCTGCTCCCCCAGACCACAGCAGGCTGCCCAGGCAGCCAAACCCCAGGCAGCAGCTGACACAGCAAGAGGCCAGCCTGGGAGCAGATACAGCTTCTTCTCTGAGACCTGAGACTCCAGCAAGCAGTACCAGGGCAGGAGAGCAACCTGTCAACATCCAGCCACCATAACCACAGGGCCCTCAGGCCCCACAGGTGGTATGGAGAGACATAGGCCTTCCACAGGGGAGGCCTATGCTGCCACACCTGCCAAGGTGACACCCTTAGGCACACTGAGTTGCCCAGGTGCACCCTTAGCATACCAGGGAGTGAAGTGGAACAAGGGCTGCATGTGCCCTTAAGGGATAAGAATCCTGACCTTTCCCTACTAGTTACCCACAAAAACAAGACATAGGAAGGACAGCTTCCACCAGCCTCTGCAGCGTGGGTCCAGGCACTCATTCCACAGCACCCCAGGCTCAGCCTGGATCAGTGAGGCCATGACAGGCAGGGACTGGGTTCAAGAGAGCCCAAGACAAGCCAGGCATCTGGCTTTGGTCCATCACAGGATGTCCACATGGGTACCAGGCATCCCCTGTAGAAGGTGCCACAGAACATAGGGAGTACAGGGACAAGTTCTCATCCACATCAGAGGGAAACTGAGGCACAGGAAGGTCTGAGGGGGCTAGACCCAAAAGTCAAGGGAGCCAGAATGGGGAGAACCATGTTAGGGTCCAGGCCTCTCCGAGCCCCAGCCCCTCAGGCACAGGTGTCAGGTGGGCAAGGACACAGTCTTGGACAGGGAGACTAGGCCGGAAGTGCCTTCCTTGATTGGTGTCTGGGTTCAGGAACTAGTGCCACTCCTCTTCACATTTCTTCATCACACGGTGGCACAATCCCTGGTCATAACCCACAGCAAAATACAGGGGGACTCACAGTGGGGATGGCAGAAGAGTCTGGGGACCAGAACAATGGGGGCCCTTTACAGGTGAGGGAAGACCATACCACAAAGGGGGGAGCAGTCAGGCAAACCCTGAGGAGAAGCCATGGAGTCAGGAGCCACAGGGGCCTCATGCCAGCCAGGCATCTATGGGCCAAGGGTGCCCAGGGTTACAGCTCCAGGAGGGGCTACAGGACAGCCAGGAGATGCTGGGTACTGTGGCTTATGTGCTCCAATGTGTACCCTGGGCCACTCCAGACTTAGCACAGGCAAAGGTCTGGGGCAGCAGAGAGTGGGCCAGAGTTCCTGCTGGGGGTGTACAACCCACTGGCTGGAATACAGTCATAGAGCTGGCCTGATTGGACAGAGCATCCTGGGTCCTGGGGAAGGGACACTCTGATTCTTGGTGCTATCCCAGCTGTGACAGTCTCACAGCTGAGCCCACTTTGCCGGTGGGGAAGGTGAGGGCAGGGACTTGGGAGGCTTATCCACAGTGAGCTAGGAGATCCACAGGACGGACACCCAGGAAATGAGAGAAGGGTGGGCATGATGGCCTGGTGAGTTCAAGACCATCCCAGGTCCTTGTGAAAAGTGCCAAAAGTAGGCAGACCACAGCCCCCCATATACCACAGAAGTCCCCCAGCACTCACACACAAGATAGAGGACTCTCCCCGGGGTTTGCTAAGTGCCTCCCCACTGGACTAGGGTGAACAAGAGACAGTGAAAAGTTTGGAGCTACTCGGGGGTACAGTTGGGATGATGGCTCCCCACGGAAGACCATCCTAGGAAGCCCGCGGAGGGAAGCCCCGAGTCTGGCAGGGGGAGGGCTCTGGGCAGGAATGTGGCCACTCCGATGCAGTCGCGGTCCCTGCGCTGGTAGCCAGGCCGCATGGCCCACAAGAGACCCCACATCCCCGAGACCCCAAAACTCCTGTTCTGAGGCCAGCAGGCAGCGCCACCAAGGCCACGTGCTCCTGCTGGGGGCTCTGTCGGCGCCAGCCGGGCTTCGGGGCCACCGGCCACCAGGATGCTCCCGGCCCCACCACCGCCCGCGCCTCCCTGCTGCACTCTGGCTGCCCCTGGCCCCAACAGGTGGGCAGAGCCCCCGCCCGCGGTGCCAGCTCTTCGCCGCGCCCCGCTCCGGCTGGGGCGGCCCCAGGGGCCATCTTGAGCTGGGGTGCGCGGGGAGGGGGGAGCGCCCCGAGAGGAGATGGAGCGGGGGAGGGGCGCGGGCTGGGGCGGGGGCGGGGGCGGGGGCGGGGGCGGGGGCCGAGCGGGCGCGGGCCTGGCGGGCGGGGGCCGGGCCGGCGCATAAAGGCCGCGGCGGGGCCTTACCTCCGACCCTGTACATGTTGGCGGCCATGTCCGGGCCGGCGGCGGCGGGGCCGCGGGCGCGGGGCGCGGGCGCGGGCGGCGGGCGACGCGGGCTGGGGCGGGCGCGGGCGCGGGCGCGGGGGCGCCGCGGGCGGTTTAAAGGGGCCGCGCTGCTCCGCCGCCGCCGCCGCCGCCGCCTCCGAGGCCGCCGAGGCCGCGCAGGGACGGGAGGGCCGCGGCGCGGGCGGGAGAGGAAGAGGAGGAGCGGCCGCGGGCGGCGGGGAGGGGCCTCGGGCGCCACCGCCCACCGCGCGGGCGGTTACTCGACCCCGCGCCGCGGCGGCCGCGCGCCTCCGCCGCCCCCGCCCTGCGGGCCTCCGCGTCCCCCCCCCGGGGGGGGGCTGCCTGGCGCCCTTCCCGGGAGGGTCTCCCGGGAGCCTCTGACAGGCCGTGCCCCTCCCCCGCCTCAGGTACCCCCAGCATCACCAGCACCCCTCCCAAACCAGTCTCCTCGACGTCCGCAGCTTGGCAGCTGCGCTCCCCACCATGGGGTCCCCTGGGCCCCTCCCGTGAGCCATCTTTGCCAGGGTGGCGGGTCACCCTCCGGACGTTCCCTTCACTCTTGGGGACCTCCTGGAGCCCCTGGTAGGGTCACCTGAATCTCTGAGGCCACACATGCGTGAGACCCTCCTACACCCTCAGGAGAATCTTGCCCTTTCGAAGTAGGGGTCCTTCTTGCAGCCCCAAGGTCCTCTGGCACTTGAGCCTTCTCAGCTCTCCCCGCTGGGTCCCCTACCTACCCCAAAGTTGAACAGCTCAGCCTTGGCCCCAAGGCTCTTGTCCCACACCTCCAGTCCTATGCTGACCTTTCCCACCCAACACCAGGTGGTCTGTGTCCCGCTGCCCATGGTCTTCCAGCCCCTGTGGTCATCCCTGGACATGATGGCTGTCTCCCCTTCCTAACCTGGGCAGGATTCTGAACTGGCAAGGCCTCCCTGGCTGGTGGCCTGGTTTGAGGCTGCAGAATCTGACCCTACCAGGTGGGAGTGTGGAGGGAAGTTCCTCCTGTGGTCTGGAGTCTGCACTTCCTGTCAACACCTCTCAGAATTTGTGACCATGTATCTGGTCTTGTGCTTCTTTAAAGTCTGTGGACAATGAGGTACCCAGGCAGCCCTTCAACTGAGGACTGGTGGCCTCACAGTTGAGATGATCACAGTTCCACCTTGGTGTGGGGAGGTGTCTGGGGGTTCCATATTGCCTCTGAGCCAGCCTGTGATGCTGCCTAGTGACCAGAGACACCAAGTCCAGTTGGAGGGGCATCCCTATGGGATGCCAAAGGCATTCCTGGGAGCTGGAGCTCACAAGAGAGCCTGGAGCACACACCCATGACCCCAGTACTCTGGGAGGGTGAGGTGGAAGGATGGCAACTTTGAACCCAGCTTGGCCAATTTAGTGAGACCTTGTCTGAAAATGAAAAATAAAAAGTACTGTCACTCAGTACAAAAACTGTGGGTTTAATCCTCAGTTCTTTGAAAAAGCAGAAATGAGCCTGGGTCACTGTGTTATGGGCAAGCAGTTAGGAGTCCTGCATGACTGGCACACATGTTGCTTGCACAACCCTGGTGAGCTAGGCAGGAAGCTGGGGCAGCACCAGGACCAGAGCCAGCTGGGGTCCCAAGGAGTATGGAGGCCATGATCTGTGTAGCAAGCTGGGAATTGCCACCAAGAGCAAGAGAAGTGTAGGTACAGAAGTGCAGTGATGATACACAGGCAAAAGACTAGCATGGGAAGAGAGTGGGGTGCTGTCCTTCAGTTCATCCACAGCATGAGACCTCCTCCCACTACCCAACAGACTGGTCAGCAGGTAGGTCAGAATGGCTGGACATTGCCAGGTGACCTTCAGAAGCATGGGAACACACTCCCCTGCACCATCTGCATCTATCTTCACCAGAAATGTTCGCCAGCATGAGGACACCCCAAGAATCCTTGGCTGCTGAAGGACACACCTTTTTCTTCTGCCAGGGTTAGGAGGCAAGAAGTGGCTGTCAGTGGGTAGACAATCCTAGCCAACTTTTAAGAGAAGCGTCCAACCCCTGAGCTGGTCCCTCCAGTGCTGAGGACACACCCCTCGCTGAGCAGAAGTAGACTGGGCACTTTACGTACCTCTCTAGACCAGATCCATTACTTGCCCTTAACCTAACTCAGGGAATCAGAGGCTCTCAAATGAGTCAAGAAAGGACAAAGAAGACTTGCCGTCTGGTAGCAGAGCTCAAAGGAATGCTGCCTTAGGAAGTAGAGCAGTGACCACATCACATAATTCCCTTGGAGAGGGGGTGGGAGGGTTAGCATAAGTGCCTGCCTGGCAAGTGCAAGGTTGTGAGTTTGATCCCCGGTACCAAACACACACACACACACCCCAACCCTGGAGAACAGCAGAATACAGGACAAGTGAAAAACCCTGCAGAGGAAAAAATGCAAGTGCAAGGACAGGTGCTGCTACAATCCTGCGCTTCTGAGACCCTCACAGTTACATAAGTTGCACAATCAAGTTTAGATGTTCAAAAACAAAGCAGCTCTGTGGGGGGAAGATATAAGCACCAAGAACTCTGTTGAGGGTCCACATCACACCTTTGCTGGGCTAAGAAACAATAAAAACCAAAACATCAAATTGCTATGGGAAGAAAGGTTTTTGGGTCATTCAAGACAAGACAAAGCCACTACAGCAGTTGACTCATTCAGCTGTTTTCTGAACATCTACTTCATGCTGCAGACCATTCTGGAGGTGAGGACACAACGTCTTTCTTGAGGAGTTTGCAACCTAGCAGAAATGGAAATATAATTGGTATATATATTATGCAATGTTGCATGTTTTCAAGACAAAATGGTGAGGGTAGAAGCCACAACAGTGTGGGGCACTGCTTATCTCAAGAGGCAGGGGAAGGACTTGTAGGAGGCCCCTTCCCCTGCAGGAACCTGTGGACCCTGTGGCTTTGCCTCTGTGAGTTCTGATGATCTGAGGCAGAGACTACAAAGATTCAGATAGACTGCAGCAAAAGCTCTGGGGGGGTGGGGGAGTGCAGTGATACACACTTATAATAACCCCAGATAGATGGGAGCCTGAGAGAGGAGACTCAGGAGTGTGAGACCAGGCTGGCGAACTCAGATTCTGTCTCAGGAAAAAAAGAAGTGGAGGAGGAGGAACATAAAGGTGAGGAAGGGGATGAAGTAGTCAAGAGGAAGAGCCTCCCTGGAACAGAGCATGGCCAGACATAGTGGTGTGCACCTGTAATCCCTGCACTTTGGAGCTGAAGCAGGAGAACTGCCATGAGTTCCAGCCTAATCTGGGCTACATAGTGAGTTCCAGGTCAGCCTGAACTATATAGAAAGACCCTGTCTAAAAAAAAGAAGAAAGAAAAAGAAAGAAAGAAAGAAAGAAAGAAAGAAAGAAAGAAAGAAAGAAAGAAAGAAAGAAAGAAAGAAAGAAAAAGAAAGAGCCTTGCATAGGAAAGGTCCACAGCACACTCTAGAAAGTCAGTGCAGCATGGGGTTGGGGATTTAGCTCAGCAGTGCAGCACCTGCCCGGCATGTGGGAGGTCCTGAGTTCAGTTCCTGATACCCCACCCCCAAAGAAAGAAATTCAGTGCAGCATGACATGATCCATCCTAAGAACTGTCTTGCCTGTTACTGAACTTTAAAGATTAATGGAGGCATTTTCCAGAAAAAGCATATTACAAAGATAAAAACTGCAAAGTGGCACATACCTGTAATCTCAACACTCTTGAAAGGTGAGGCCAGAGGACTGCAAGTTTGACCCCAGTCTGGGAAATTTAGCAAAACTCTTTTTTTTTTTTTTTTTTTTTTTTTTTTTTTTACCAAGGATCAAACTCATGACCTCGCACTTGCCAGGCAGGTGCTTATGCTGCTGAGCTAAATCCCCAGCCCCCAAAACCCTTTTTCAAAATTAAAAAAAAAAAGGGCTGGTGATGTTTCTCAGTATGAAAGCCCTGGGTGTGATTCCCAGTACAGGGGAAAAAAATAACCTCTGATTTATCAAGCTGTATTAAAAACTTGAAGACAGTCCACCCTAGGAAATGTAATGTAACCCAAGAATTTTTTACCCAGTCAGGTTCTCATGCATGTATAAATGCCTCAGGGAAGTATTTTTAAACATAAGAACATGAGGAATAAAGTTCTTTAAACATTTAAAACCTAGCCTTAAGTCCAGCCAATAAAGATAAAAATAAAAGCAAAGAATTTGGATGAACCAGGTCCCAATAGCAAGCTCATGGTAAGAGAAGCTAAAAGGCTCTACATAGGATGAAAATGTTCTGGAAGGGCCGGGGATTTAGCTCAGTGGCTTAAGCGCCTATCTGGCAAGTGTGAGGTCGTGAGTTCGATCCCCGGTACCAAAAAAAAAAAAAAAAAAGAAAATGTTCTGGTATCTTTCTGAGACTGGTGACACAGGCTATGAGCCCAGTACCCAGAAGGCTGAGCCAGGTTCTAGGCCAGCCTGAACAATTTTGTGAGACCTTGCCTAAAACAGAAGGCTGGGATATAGCTTAGTTCAATCCCTACTATCACACACATACAAGAAGGGAGGGAGGGGGAGAGAGACAGAGAGAGAGAGAGAGAGAGACTGAGACTGTTGTGCACATGAAACGGTAGGGCTAGCAGAGGCGATCGGGGTCTCTACCTGGCCCTCACCACTCAAACCCAGCAATCATCCTGCCTAAACTGTAGCATGCTGCTGAAGAACAAGTGACACTATCTCCTAGTGTCATATAATTTCTAAAACTAAGCTTAGGAGAATTTTTCTGTATGGCCATACTAGGGATTGAACTCAGAGCCTTTACCCTGAGCAACATCCCCCAGCACCCAGCCCTTTGTTATTTTTTGAGATAGGGTCTGACTGAGTCACTAAATTGTCCTGACTGCCTCAGTCATAATCCTGCTTCTTAGAACTTTTTCTTTCTTTCAAGACAGAGTGTCCCTATATAGTTCAGACTGGCCTTGAACTGACTATGTAGCTCAGAATGACCTTGAACTCACAATGATCTTCCTTCCTCAGCCTCCCAGGTGCTGGGATTATAGGCATGTGCCACCATGCCTGGCCACAGGAGAATCTTTTAAACTTGAGAGAACCAGGTATGGTGGCACATGCCTGGAATCCCAGTCCTCTGGGAGTCTGCGACAAGAAGGTCAAAAATTCACCCCAGCCTGCACAGCTGAGCAAGACCATCTGGATGGGAGATGTAGTTCAGCAAAGGCCTTGGGTTTCACCTCCACTACACACGTGTACATGCACATACAAGGAGGGAGAAGTAGTCATCTGATTTCAGCAAGTTTTTCAAAAAACTTATGTTTTGTTTTGTTTTGTTTTGTTTTTGAGACAGGGCCTCACTGTAATTCAGGCTGAGTTGAACTACTCACTATGTAGCCCAGGCTGGCCTCAAACTCGTGGTGATCCTCCTGCCCCTGGAGCCTTCTGGGTGCTGAAATTACAGGTCTATACCATCATGCTCATGCTTTAAATGTTTAAACTTATTTCTAAAAGTGTAGGTAATGCCAGGCATGGTGACACATATCTTTAATTTTAGATTGCTGCAAGTTTGTGGCCAGCCTGGGCTACATAGTGAGCTCAAGACCAGTTTGGATTACATAGTGAGACACTGTCTCAAAAAATAAAAATAAATCAATCAATAAATAAAAGTGTAAGTGGTAGCTCTTTCTCTGTATTTCCATGTATTCATCTTTTCCTCACATACCTGACAAATCGCTGCAATGGCCTCCACCTGAACAGGAATCACTTTAGAAATTAGACATGGGTGAGGTTTGAAACCGTATTCCTTGTTGTATTGTTTACTCATGAGCAAGTATTTCTGCAAGACCAAAGAAGTCATTTCTTCTAATGACAGTGTGTGCACCGTGTGTGCACTGTATGGCAGCACTCAGTGAGGCTTCAAAATACATCTCCCAGGCACCCCTGCTGGTCCCGCACAGAGTAGGATCTGCAGCTGCCTTGCTGCTGCAGCACACCCCCCTTCTGCTTCAGGTGCCCCGTGGACTTGCTCCCAGTCTGAGCTATAGTCACCAGAGGACAGTTTTGGGACTCACAAAGCCTTGTGGCCAGCTCTTTCTCTTCAGTGAGGCAGTCGAGTGGCAGACACAGAGATGCAGATCTTCACAAAGATCCTGATAGGGAAGACCATCACCCTCGAGGTCAAGCTCAGTGACACCATCAAGAATGTCAAAGCCAATATCCAAGACAAGGAGGGCATCCACCTGACTGGCAGCATCTGATATTTGCTAGTAAACAGACAGAGGACAGCCAGACTCTGTCTACAGCACACAAACAGAGTCCACCATGTATCTGGGGCTTTGCCTGTGAGGTGGGATTATTGAGCTGTCCCCGAACTAGCTCACCCAGAAGGACAACTAGACAAGATGATCTGCTGCAAGTGCTATGCCTGCCCACATCCCCATGCTGTCAATTGTGGCAAGAAATGTGGCCACACCAACAACATGCACCAGGAAGAAAGTCAAGTAAAGCTCTCCTTCTCTGGAAGGACACCACCTGCCCAAGTACTATGGCCTTGGGGCTTAACTAAAGTTTCCCTCAACTGACTAGGAAAGAAAAACTGTGAAGCCAGCACCAGGCCTGGGCGGGAGGTTGGGGGAATAGGAGTAAGCTGTGTCAGTGCACTGTCACGTCCTGTGTTCTGCTTGGCCTAGACCAGGAGCAGGGAGTGGCTGGTGCTTCTACATGAGGGGAGCACCTGCCTGGGGATAGGGCCCTGTGATCCTGAGGAGGGACCAGGACTGACCTGATAGCCAAGCAGAGATGAAGGAGCCTAGAATCAAAATCTTGGGGGCAGGGTCTACTTGTAGTGGCTGGGGGTCCTAGCCACATTTATGCTGGGGACTTTGGCAGGACCCAGACCAATTCCCAGGTTCCTTCCCACACGTAAGACAGCCCTTCCAACCTCCCTCTGACTCCAGTACTTCAAGACCTTTGCACAACCCTCCCAAGACTATGTTGTGGACTCCTAGCTACCCCAAGCAAGTCCCCCTGCATGGGCTTCTGGCCCTCCAAGAGCTTCCTCTGCTGCAAGGTTTTTATGCTGGGCCATGGATAGGAGGGCTGATCACTTGTAGTTGTGGGGAGCCATCCCATGCATGGTGGCATGGGCAGCATCACCAGCTTCTATCTACTAGATGCTAACAGCTTCCTGTAGGAGTACTTTTCCCCCTGCTCCCACCCTAAAGAGCCTGTGACACACTAAGTGAAAGTACAGAGGGGACTTACAGTCAGTAACTACTTGATCTTAAAGCAGTCTATCCAGGTCATCTGGGTGAACAGTGTTGTCACAGGGTCCTTAACCATGGGAGAGGGAGGCAGGAGAAAAGCAGGGCAGGAAGTATGGGTACAGAGCAGGTAAGATGAAGAAAGCAAGGGCTGCTTCTCCCTAGAGCCTTGCCCATGTCCTCATCCCAGACAAGCCAGGGAAATCTACAGAGCCTAGGTAATGAATCTGTGTTGGTTTAAAATACTAAACACTGGGCTGGGGATTTAGCTTAGCAGCATAAGCACCTGCCTGGCAAGTATGAGGTCATGAGTTGGAGAGCCCTGGTACAAAAAAAACACCAAACACTGCAGTTTGTTACAGCCACAACTGGACTGTGGCAACCAAACTGTCTCCAGGCACTGTCATCTGTCCCAGTACCGTGTGCTATTGGAGAGGGTCATGTGCTCTGTGTTGGTCCCCATTGAAAGGTGGCATTTGTCCCCTCCCACTCCATACTGAACCACGCTGCCTATAGCCACAGTAACCACCAGGAAGAAGCACATAGACATGGCTGGCTCTGTGGGGACTGTTTCCTGCAGGGAGTCCTCTGGAAAGGACAGGGCTAATGGTCCCAGTATCCTATCCTCTGGTTGCAGCCTAAGCAGACTCAGGCCAGGCCAGAACTATAGAAGAGGCCAATCAGTCCCTAGTCAGGAGCAAGAGTAACAGTGGACCTGGATATAGCAGCACACATCTGTAATCCCAGCACTTGGGAGGCTGAGACAAGAGGATCATACTAAGTTCGCAGTCAGCCTGGGCCACTTAGTAAGTTCAAAGCCAGCCTGAACTACATAATGAGACCCTGCTGCAAAAAAGCAAAACACAAAAAACAAAACAACAAAAACAAACAAAAAAGGGGTTAGACTCTTTCTAAGTCCCTCAGAACAAAGAACTGCACAGCGTGTGCTATCACAATGTGCAGCTCTTACCCTGCAATGAGACAGGACTACATGCACTTTCCTGCCTAGTGAGGGCCTGAACTCAAGCAGAGTACTCCCCCATCCTGTCAGAGACCTTGGGAGGAGGAGGAGAAGGAAGAGGAAGAGGAGCAGTTGGGATGTTTCCCAGGACCCTGTGGCTCCATGGCCTGTCCTCCCCAACTCTGGAGGTCTTACAAATGCAGAGGACCCCTATGGTGGACAAAATTGCACTCACGGACTCCAGACAGAAATGGGGAAGGATGTCCACCTAGATTATCCAGGCAGGTCTCCTGGAGGAGAGAATTTCAGTCCCACAGTATGAAGGAGAGAGAGACAAGAGCAGAGGATTTGAGTTGGCCTAGGGACACAGAGTCCATGGGCAGCAAGTAGCAGCAGTGCCAGGTCTGCATCTCAGCATTGGCTCAGGGACAGTACTGCCAGCTTGCTGGATGTGCAAGGTCAAGGTAGCTGAGAGGCTGGACTCCTACTGGGGGCTGTGATTGATCACTTCCTCTCATCCCAAAGCCTGCTAGTCTCTACCACCACACAGAGAGCCAAATGGGACCCCCTTGTCAGTCCCTGTGGCCAGGGCACTTTTCCCCATGCTAAAACATAGGGTCACCTCCCTCCTTTCCTTCCTCCCAGTGCCCCCCACCATGGTCTCCCAAAATGCAGCCTGCACTCACCCAGCTCTGAACCCTCTGCAGGCTCCAGAATCAGGAGACAAAGACAGTGGGAACCTAAGACCAGGCCACTAGAGCACTTCTACAGCCAGCGTCTCTTGGCTGTTTCAGACCCTCTGTGCCCAAGGCCTTCCTAGCCCTTGTCCCCCTCCAGCCCCAGAGCCTCCCACTCCAGGAAGCCTCCTCTGTGAGGGCCCCTCTCTGGACCCTCCACTTGCTGCACCACATTCCCGGGCCTCCAGAGCAGTGCCTGATGGTCAGGGCAGTTGATGGCATGGACCAACACCAGGTGTCCACAAGTGCTTGTCACCAGTACACTCCCGAGGACAGATGATCAGCCCTGGTCCAGGTAGCTTAGGTGATTCTCCAGCCAGTGTAGAGCTGCCCCGCCTGGCTTTCCTTTCCCCTTCTCCCAACACCCCTCAACGAGGTCCCAGGGGATCTGTTTTCCCCTCCTGGGTGGGCCACGGTCCCTTGTAGAACATCGAATACAAGACGTCAAGGAAAAGCGCTACACAAGACTCTAGGTTGAGCAGGCTCTTAGGAACGGGGTGACCTCAAGGATCGGGCCTGAAAAGCTGTATTCTGCCAGAAAGGCGCGCTCTGGGCCTGGGAGTCTCGGAAGGTGTTGTTGGAAGCAGATGAATTTGGTGGTTGGGGAAGGAGCACATCCTTGTCCACATCCTCGGACACCAGTTTGACCACTACCTTTGTGATGTCCTGTGGGCCACCGTGGCGTCAGGGTCAGGTGCGGGCCGAAGTGGGAGGAGAGAGGGGACCCAACCCCACATCCCCGCTCTTGCCGCCCCAATCGTTCTGGACAGGGCGCTGCCCTCAAGCACACCTCGCAGTGCAGGTCCTGCGGCTCTACGCCCCGCATCGCCAGCTGCCTGCGCTCCTCGATGCTGAGACTCCAGTGGTGGCCAGGGCGCTGGCGCTCCTGGGGCTCGTACACCTGTGAGGACAGGGCAGGGTCGAGCACAGGCAGTGCCCAGGGGCCACAGGCCAGGCCAGGGTCACAACCAGTCCGGGTGGGACCACAGGTCCCTCCCAGACCAAGCTCCCTCGAAAATGATCATAAAGAGATTAAGGCTAAACAAGATAACACTCATGGATTACAAAAAACACAGGAGCAGGTGCATGTGGAGGAGGACCAGGGGCCAGCACTGGAGCCCTCAGCTGGACAGAGAGGAAGTGCGGCACTTCCCAGGTGTGCCATGAGAGTCCTCCAGATTGCCCAGCTCCCTCTGGAAGGAAAGAGGGGGTACTGTGTTAAAAACAGCAGGCGGGGGGTTTAGCTTAACTGCATAAGTGCCTGCTTGGCAAACATGAGGTCATGAGTTCGATCCTCAGCACACACACAAAAAAAACCAACAACAGCAGATGAGACAAACTGCACCTGAAGTCCTCCTTTACTCAAATTCAAAAACAGAATCATCTTGTGATCAGCAATCCCATTTCCTGGGATGCACCCAGAACCCCTGTAAGCAGAGAAGCTGATGGATTCGTGCATACCCAGTTTCCAGCAGCACTGTTCACAGCCATCAGCATGTGGAAACCCAAGATGAGTGAAGGACCGACTGGGGATGACCCACAGGACAGGCTGCTCAGTGAGACAAGTACTCACTAGAGAGTACAAGGGACAGGATCCCACCTTCATGAGGTCCTAGAGACTGTGACAGTTACTGATTGCTGCACAGCTCTGTCAAGCCCAGAGCTGCTTAAGGGGGCAGAGCTTCAGAGTCACAAGATTAGAAATCCTAGAAGTTTGTTGCAAAACAATGTGAAGACATATACACTTTCTATGTATGCATGTATACATTCTGTATGTATATATGTATATTACTCCCCCCTCAAGCACTGAGGATTGAACCCAGGGCCTTCATACTGAGCTGAGACTGTGCTTGCTTTGGCAGCACATATACCAAAATTGGAACCATACAGAGCTAAGAGTGTCTTGCTGAGTCTCTGTGTTACCCAGGCTGGGCTAAAACTTACAATCTTCCTGCTTTAGCCTCCCAGAGTGCTGGGATTACAGGCATCTAGCACCATACCATAGCAGGCTGAATAATGTGGCTATGCTTAGCACTACTGAACAAGGGTTGGAGGTGTAGCTCAGTGCCAGAGCATACACAAGACCCTGGGCTCCATCCCAAGCACTGTTCAAGTATGGAGATAGAAAGAGGTATTTTCATACCTGTAGTCTTTATTTATTTGGGCTTTTTTGATCTTTATTTATTTGGGTTTATTTATGTTTTTTTTTTTAATTAGGGTCTCACTCTAATTCAGGTTGGCCTTGAACTTACTTTGTAGCCCAGACTGGCCTCAAACTCATAGCAATGCTCCTGCCTCAGCCTCCCAAGCACTGGGATTACAGGCTTGTGTCACTACACCCAACTGTAAAGTCTTTTTTTCTTTGGTACTAGGGATCAAACTCACGACCTCATGCTTACCAGGCAAGTGCTTATATTGCTGAGCTAAATCCCCGGCTTGTAAAGTCTTTAAAGTCTCAAAAAAAATTAACATTCTGTGAACCCTTTTGGATTAAGCTGCTGGATGGTGTGCTCTGGGAATAAATAGAAAAATAGAAAAACCAAAGTCCCAGTAAATAGGTGGTACTGAGACAGACAGAAACTGGGTATGCACGAATCCCATGCACAATGCCCTGAAGGCAGCCAGGTCATCTGGGGCAGGAAGGCCAGGGCCCCCAGAGGACTGCTGCCAAGGAAAGAGTCCCAGGAGACCTGGTATGTATGGCTGTCTATAAGAGTAGAATCACAGATGTGTCAGAAAGTTTGGAAAAGATAATAATAAACAGAAAAGAAGGAGGAAGTGGGGGAAGAGGCACCATAGAGACTTCTGCATCCAAGGCAAAACAAAAGGCCACACAGGGCTGGGAATTTAGCTCAGTGGCATAAGCACCAGCCTGGCAAGTGCAAAGTCGAGAGTTCAATCCCTAGTACCAACTCCCCCTACCAAAACAAAAGGCCACCTGAGAAAGGAAATTCATCATCCTGTCGTGGGTTTGCCTTGGCTATGGACGACAGCAGTCACTGCACGGCCAAGGTTGGGACTGGCTTCCACTGAAGTATAGGCTACAATCACCTCAGGAGGAGGGGAGAGAAGTGTGTGTTGGGGGAGGTGGTTGCTAGGTCCTCAGTCTCTGATTCAAATCCTGTTGTTGAAGAATTTTTTTTTTTTATCGGTCCTGGGAATCGAACTCATGACTGTGCACTTGCAAGGCAAGTGCATATACTGCTGAGCTAAATCCCCAGCCCCAGTCCTCAGTCTCTGGCAGGCAGTGAACAGCATCTAAAACTGAGGAGCAGGAGAGCAGGTCAAGCACATGTGGACATTCCTTCTTTCTCTGTTTTCTTTCTTTTGCAGTACTGAGGATCAAACCCAGGGGCACTCTATCACTGAGTTACACCCTCATCCCTCTTTTATTTATTGCTTTGAGACAGGGTCTCCATTGCCCTAGCTCACTTTGAACTTGTGATCCTCCTGCTTCTGCCTCTCAGGAGCTAGATTATAGGAGTAGCCACCACCCCTGGCAGTGCATTCAGTAGAAACACCTGTGAGAACAGCCAGCAAAAAAGGGGGAGGGGCTTCAGGATTGCAGCTCTATTTGAGTATTTTAATAAGAGTAAAAAAATTAAAAATTCAAGATTTAACTAATTAATAAGTGATCTAATAAACATGGAAGAACGTGCTTAGACTCTGTAACCCAGAGAGTCCATGTTCTTTTTTTTGTATGTGTATGTGTATTTTTGAGACAGGGTCTCACTAGGCAGTTCAGGGTGCCCTTGAGCTCACTTTGTAGGCCCAGCTGGTCTTGAACTTACAACAATCCTCCTGCCTCAGCCTCCCATGTTACTAACAGGCAAATTGGAAATTCACCCAAAGTGGCCATGATCTAAGGCCTAAACAAAATAGATTCTCCCATGCACAAAAGAGCCCCAGAACCCATAATTCATTCTGTGACCAAAAGTAACGCAATTAGAAATTACTACAAAAGGACAAAACACTCATGGGCATGGACATTTCCAAACACTCTTCTAATCTACCTTTTTGTGTGTGTGTGTGGTGCTGGGGATGGAACCTGGGACTTTATACATGCAAGACAAGAGCTCTACCACTGAGTCACATCCCCAGCCCCTAATCTATTCCTGAGTGAAAAAGAAAATCAAGACCAAAATACAAATTTATCCAAAAATCAACAACAGTGAGAGCAGGACATCAAACCCGTGAGGGAAAGCCAAAGCCATCAATAGCTTTAAACACATCATTAGGAAAAAAACCTCAAACAGACAAAACAACTCATTTGAGAAGCTAGAAAAGGAACAAAAGACATTCATGGAAGTTTAAAGATGGAATTAGGAAAGATTAATTAAGAAAAAAATACTGGACAATGATCACAAATGAGTTGTTTGAAAAATAAATAAAACAGAATTATTCTTCCATTTACCAACTTCACACACACACACACACACACACACACATATATATTTTTTAGTACCGAGGATAGAACTCATGACCTGGTACTTGCCAGGCAGGTGCTTACACCACTGAGCTAAAGCCCTGGTCCCATATATTCATCTTATCATTTTTGTCAACTCTTTCATGTTTGGTGACCCTTCAGTGTCTTCTTGGGGGACACAGATTTTGCCCATTTTGTTTCTCTTTTTGGGGACAAGGTCTCCCTGTGTAGCTGGGTTAGCTTTGAACTCATTATAGTAGCCCAGGCTGGCCTAGCAATCCTCTTGCCTCAGCCTCCAGTACTAGGATTACAGGCATATGCCATCACCCCCAGTTTTTACCCATTTTTCTATCCTCCCCTCACCACACTGAGATCACAGACGGCCTGATGCGTGCTGTGCAAGTGCTGTACCACTGAACTGCATCCACACACCCTCTGCTGTTTTTAAAGCACTTTTCTCATTGCTCTCAAGCTCTCTTCATAGATTCTGGTTGATAAATATGTGAATATCACAAATACTACAAGTGTTTTCTTATAGACCATCTTTTAACATCTGTGTGGGGGTTTTTTTTGTTTGTTTTTATGTTTTGTCTGAGACAGGGTTTCACTGTACAGTTAAGGCTGGCACTGAAATCACAGCAATCCTCCTGCCTCACTCCCCCGAGTGCTGGGATTATAGGCATACACCACACCTTGCCATCTGTGTGTTCTTGATTGTACACTTTGAAAATATGCCAGGCTTTTCCTTTAAGGATTTTATATTTGACATAAGACATGCATTCCTCATTCAGGATTATTTATTTGTTTGTTTGTTTATTTTGCTGAAGACAGAGTCTTGCTCTGAAGTCTAGGCTGGCCTTGAACTTGTGGCAATCCTTTTTTTTTTTTTTTTTTGGTGCCGGGGATCGAACTCATGACCTCGAGTTTGCCAAGCAGGCACTTACACCGCTGAGCTAAACCCCCGGCCCGCAGCAATCCTTTTTCCTCAGCTTCCTAAGTGCTTTGATTACAGGTGTGCACCACCATGCCTGGCTTGTTTTTTTTTTTTTTTTTTAATTTTAAAAAGAAAAAAAATAAAATAAAATTTTGAAACACAACAATTAGGTGGCAACAGTGGTATATACACTGCCTATTGTTATCTTCAAATCAGTCTCAGAGCGCAAGACATCTGCATTTCATTGTTCAAATAATGCACAAACCTTTCTCTTCAATGAGCTCAGAGAAATCAGTTATATAACTATCTTACCCATCTTTTGCTTCTGGGATTTTAAACGTGGCTCATATATACTTTCCCAAGGCTTCGGCTGTTTGGGTTTAACGCTGTGTATTGTAGAGGTAGTGTAAGGTGGGGGCTGTACCCTGTCACCTTATAAATGGAGAGCTCATCACCCCTAATACCATCTATTGAAACATGTTTCCTACTAGTTTGAATTCCATGCTAAGCACAAATTAACTCTCCAGAATAACACATGCGTTGACTTCTGAACTATTTGTCCTAGATTGTGGCTGCCCTACTACTACATAATTTTAATTGTTAGAGCTTAGAGTAGACAAGACTTTGCTCTATTTTCAAAATCATTGCACCATCTTTTTTCATTACATAAGACTTGAAAGCCTCTTTATTTTTTCCAAGTCAAAATGTAATGAATACATTAGAAATACATTATTTACTTTTGCATGTTTTTGAACTGAGTAAACAAGGTAACACACAACATAAATAATTCTACAACTTGCTTCCTTCACTCAAGAATGTCTATCTAGGGCTGGGGATTTAGCTCAGTGGCATAAGCATCTGCCTGGCAAGCACAAGGCTATGGGTTTGATCCCTGGCACCAAAAAAAGAAAAAAAAAGAAAAGAAATGTCTATCTGACAGATCCACTCTTGCCATTGAGTACAGTGAGAAGGTCCACAATTTTGAAGTTAAGTTTTCTGCATTGGACACTAAAACACAATATGAACAGATGTGAGGCTGTTCACAGCACTTCCTCGCTGTGAGCTGGAATACGTCGGCTTCCGTTCACCCACATTCACCCTGTACTGCTGAAGTAGGTCTTCAGTCCATTCTGATGGTGTCCTCTAGTTTGTTTTCATTTATTGAATTAAATTACATCAGTAATCATATCTGCTATATATCTTGTGCATCTGTTTTGTTGCTTTATGTTTCTCTTTCCTCTCTTGGTTTTTTCTGACTTTACTGTGTGTTATTTTTATTCTGTCCTCTCTTCTCCTTGTTGGGAGGTGTCTCTTTCTGTTCTCTGATGCAAGCACAATGTGCAGGCAAAGTCATCAGGGCCTCACACTGACAGACATCTCCATCCTGCTCTCAAGTAATACCAGGGGCTCCAAGCTCTCTGGCTCCATCACAGGTCCACCTCATGTCTGTTCCAATCCCATCTTGGGTTTCTATGAGGATGCCCAGGGACTGCTGCTGCCCATCAGTGCTAGTTCCAATTTGCCCATCTACTTTTTTTTTTTTTTCAATGAGCTACGTCCCAGTTCTTTTTTCTTTCTCTTTTGAGACAAGGTCACTAAGTTGCCCCAGAATAGCCTCAAATTTGTGATCCTTCTGCTTCAGCCTCCCAGAGTATTAGGATTACAAGTGTTCATTCATTGTGTATTTCAGGGTGGCATCACTTTACTGCTCTTTGATGTCTATCTACAGGATGGTGGTGACAGTCTGCAACAGGAAAGTTCTTTGTTGCTTATAATATTACTTAATTTGCCTTTTTTTTTTTGTTTTCAGTACGGGGATCAAACTCACAACCACACGCTTGCAAGGCAGGCGCTTATGATGCTGAGCTTAATTCCCAGCCCCTTATTTTGCTTTCTTGTACAAGATAGTTTTGCTGGGCACAAATCAAAAGCTGTTTATTATTTTCTCTCAGCATGTGCACGTCACCCTCTGTAACAAGTTCCCTGGCTGCCAAAAGGCAGCTGTCAGTCTCTCTGCTGCCCCTTTGAAGGGTCTCTGCCTTTCTGCTCAGCTGCTTTTGAGGCTTTGTCTCAGGAGTGCTGCAGCTCTCCCGTGGCGGTTCTAGGTTACCACTTCATCTACTCTGCTTGGGTTCTGCTGGACCTCAGGACTAGTCTGATTCACTGTCTGTGACTGCCAGCCTCCTCTCAGGAGCCTGCCCTTCTGCTCTCCTGAGTCATACCTTGTATTGCCACCTTCCATAGGAAGCACAAGGACCAATGTGACCAGATGGTATTGTGGGTATGATGGAGTGTAAAAGCCACAGTGGCTTCCACTTTGCTTTCTCTATGCTCTGGGGGTGGCAGTGGAGGCTGCCAGGCTGTAATCCACACAGGGAGGATCCAGGGCCTCCCACCACCCTTGGAGGGAGCCACCATGAAAACAGCCTCTGGCTATACTCAAACTTTCAGATTACTGTGGCTAGGGCTGATATCATGATTGTAATGTCCTGACAGACCAAACCAAAGCCACCTAGCTAAGCAGTTACCAAATTCCTGGCCTAGAGAAACTGAGGCAAAATACTTATTGTCTTAAGTGCTAAGTTTTGCAGGCAGTTTGTCATGTAGCAAAAGACAGAAACGCTATGTGCATTGAGTAAAATTTTCAAGATTCATGAAAACAATTAATACATATTGCACTGAATTATTTTGGAAAACTTGGTAGGTTTAAAGCATTAAATAAAAGCTAGGTATAGGGGTGCATACCTGTAATCCTAGAAGGCTGGGGCAGGAGGATTGCTGTGAGTTCAAGGCCAGTCTGAACTACACAGTGAGACTTCGTCTCAAAAAAACCCCCCAAAATAAATAAAACATTAAGTTAAAAAAATTAAATTAGCCAGCTGTGGTAGCACAAATCCTGTAATCCCAAGAGGATCACAAGTTCAAGCCCAGTTTGGGCAGTTTAGTGTCTTAGACCCAGTCCTGCTGTCTCAGCCATCCAAGTACCTGGGCATACAGATGAGCACCACTGTGCTGGCATAAAAAGATTTAATTTTAGGGATGTCATGTGTCATGTTGCTACAGTAAATGGGAACCTTTCCCATTGCATTTTCTGGTTGCTTATTTTTAGTGTGTTGAAACTAGTTAAGTTTCAAATGGTAATCACATAATTCCTCTTTCGTTTGTGTTTGTGTATTTTTAAACTGATTTGAGATTTTCTAGGTGGACAATATATTTCTGCAAACAGTGACCATTTAGTCTTTCCTACCTAGATTTTTATACTACCTTAGTTTTCATGACTGTGGCAATAGAAGTTTTGTGATACAAATTCCTGTCTGCTGGGTTGAAGCTATGCTGGATATTCTTACTTTTCCATAGGAACTTTGGCTGGTTTGTGGGATCAAAAGAGGAAATAAGTGTTTAGCATTTTTATGGAGATATACAGAATCCTATGCTGGCAAGCATTCCTCTTTGTGAATGCAATGTCTCTTCCCATTGGTCAGGTCTCTTGACTCTTCTGCAGTGTTTCAAAGTTCCTTTGCGTATTTCCTAATATTATTCCTGCTGTCCAATGTAAGCAGACCTTCGTCACTAATCTCCTTGAGCCTGCCATTGTATCTATACGGACTTTTTTTTTTTTTTTTGTATTTTTGAGACAAGATCTCGTTATGTAGCCCAGGCTGGTCTCAAACTTGCAATGATCCTGTCTTGGCCTCTGGGCCTCCCAAGTGCTGAACTACTTGATGCCTGTCCTCTCCTTATGAACACTTGGACTGTGCATGGATCCCACTCAGTTCTTCCAGACCAACCACGACAGTCACAGTCTTCAAGTGGGGTGGGCTTCACGGTATCAGTGCTTCTCGGTTACTCATTCACCATACGGGTGAAGGGAGCTAGTCTGCTTCTGCTGCCTCCCACGCCAAGTCCTTTCTCTGTTTTCTGTATTGTGGCTCTCACCTCCCTTCAAGCCCTCTGCAGTCACATTGCTGGATTATCAGGAAGCAGGAGTGCTGTGTCTGGAGCTCTGCCCACTGCTCTGGGATAGATAGCTGGGGACCCTTCTGGGGGTGGTCTTGTTGGTCGCTGGCCTCAGTCCAAGGTTTCTGTTTTCTGTGAACACGTGTCCAAGCTGTGTGTGTGGCACTGGGGCCCATGTCAAGTACAGCAGAGATGGCTCTGGGGGCTCAGACTTGGAAGGGGGAAGGACAAAGGACTTACAATAAATGGGCTAGGGTACCCTGAGGAGGTGACAATTTTTTTTTTTTTTTTGGTACTGGGGATTGAACTCATGACTGCCTGCTTGCAAAGCAGGCGCTTAAGCCACTGAGCTAAATCCCCAGCCCGAGGAGGTGACAATTGAGAGGGGGATAGTTGTGGGAAGACCCAGAAGAAGAGTACTCTATACCTAGGTGACAGAGACAAGACACCTTGCAGAACAAAGTCAGTGCAGCAAGGGGATCCCTCAGGGTCACGACCAGCAACAGGGCCAGAGAACACAGACAGGAAGAGGCCCAGAAGCACTGCATAGGAGCCAATCCCAAAGAGGGGCCAGGGTGTCACAGTCACTGCAGCAACTCTCTGTCCCTGGGCAGTAACCTAATATAGACCCAGTGTCTCCTCATATCCCTGCATCTTCTGCCAGAAGCCTTGTGGTTCCTCCCTGCCACTCCATCCTCCTCCCCAGCAGTCCTCACCAGGTGACCATGCCGGCACCTGTGGTCTAGAATGCCTGTCACAGTGTTAGCTTCACAAAAGCTGAGGAATCTCCTGGCTGTTTGTTGCACTGGCCACTGTCTCAGGGATCTCAGGTCCTATCGGACACGCGTAGGAGGACACAACATAGCCACACAACTCTGAGCTGGCTTCTTTCCCCTCCTCCTCTGACCCAGTGAGCACATATGCAAACACATGCATGGCAGTGCATGGCCTCGCAGGCTCCCTATGGTGGTCTGTCTACATCATTGGAAGCTTCTTGTGCACTTGTCTGCTCACAGCCTAGGCCAGCTGGCTGGGCTGGAACCCCCTCCCTAGACAGCACCACACAGGTGGTCTGGCTTCTGCTTATGGCATGTCCTCAGATCTGCACAGCTGTTCCTGTCCCTCTGTACACTACTACTATGTGTAAACTACATTCACTGCTTGCTGTCCAGGGGTGGGGGACAGGAGATTTGTTTCTAGCCCGGCATTGTTACAGGCAGTGCTGCCATGTGTTTCAGTGACAGCTGCGTACCTGGTCAGGAGGGCAATGTCTGCTGTGGGAAACTCATTCACTCTGCCACTTCAAGACACTTTCTCTGCTAGGAATGGGGTGGGGCACTGGGTACTGACAGGCTCTGGTGAGGGATGAGACAGGTTTGTCTTGTGTCCTCTTCCTGGCTTCAGGTGCTGGCTGCTCCACTGTGCCCAGCGGGGAGAGGTAAAAGAGGTTCAAACTACCTAGCTGCCTGTCCAGCGATGGGGAGAGAGCCCCTCATCCTTCATCACAGTACCCTTCAGGTCTCTCTTGGGCCCTAAGGGCCCCTTCTCTATGCCCTAAAACCAGGTCCCCTGCCCTGGACTTGCAGAGGAGCCTCCTGCTTACCCAGTCCTGTGTCTGAAGTCCTTGTTGAGGGCTGCTCTGGGTTCTAGGTTGGCCCCAGGCGGCCACTGGGCTGTGTGGGTGAGAAGCCTGCCTGCACTCCTCAGGGTGCTGCGATTGCCAGGTCCTCCCCGGGGGACACAGCTGTCTGCCGTCCATCTCTGCTCTCTGCGGGTGGGTCTGCACCTTAGGACTGTGGGGGGAGGGGGTGGAGCAGGATAGCGCGGGGGCAGCAAGGTGAAGCTCTCTGCTGAGGTCACCTTCCAGACCGACCAGACCCTTGTCCCTAGGGGGCGGAGTCTCCGAGTGATCGGCTTCTACGGTTCTTGCACTCCAGGTAGAAGCTGATGCTGCCTTTCTCTGCTTCAGTCCTGCCAATACACGATCTGATCAACTTTGCACGATCTCTCACAGACACTGTCTAGGATCCCCGGTTCCCGCTCCAGGGTGCTAGCCCTCAGCCGCCTCCCTCCTGTGATCTCGCCTCCAAACCCACACCACATGTATGACCTGTGTCCCCAGCCCTCCTTCCCATCCAATCCCGAGGTCGCTCAGGGGAAGGCGGGAATGGAGAGGGGTCGGCAATAGAGGGGCAGAGTCCGCGGGGGTCTGGTACACATCGGGGTCTGTAGTACCGGAGACGAAGCGCGACGCCCATGGGGCCCGCGACCGGAGCACCTCGGAAGCTACTTAAACCGAAAGCGCAGGAGACGCACAGTCCTTGGCGGCCGGGGGGCGGAGCCTCCCCTAGAAACTTCCGCTTCCGGTCCGCTGCGCACGCCCACCCCAGTCCCCAGCGCTGTCGCAGAGAGGAATCAGAGCAGCGAGCGGCAAGAGTGCCCTCAGTTTATTAATGTCGCTTCAGCACCTTAGAGTCGTCCCCATGGGACAGATTAGCGTCTGCTATTTACATTAATCCTGCTTCCCGTTAGAAAAAATTAGCAACACGCACACCATACACCAGTCACCGCGAGCCAGGGGCGGCCCCGCGACCCTTCTGCAGGGCGGGCAGCCGCGGCGGGTGACTGGTGGAGCAGGGCAGCCCACTGCCAGCAGGGAATCCCCACACCCACTTTCCACTGCTCGGTCACATCAGCTGTCAGATGGCTTTGGCTTCTCACCCCTCCAGAGGTCAAAGTGCTTTTCCATGAATCCGTAGAACAGCTCCATGAGGTAGGCAGGGGAAATGCGACTATCCCTCCAACTGATGGGAAACTGAGGCAGTGAGGGGCGTGCAGCCCAGGTCTCCACCAGCACATTTCCTTAACACGGCCTGCTGTAGTGGAGACCACACAGCACTCAGTGCAGGACTGATGGGCTCGTACTCTGCATGTCTGGCCACGGGCCAGGTGCTGGATGGAGGCTCTTCCCAGGCCTTCTCCTTACCTGAGCAAGGGTGGGGCTGTGGGACCAGTCACAAGATAGGTGGTCTGCAAGAAAGGGCTGCCCACTGCAGGAAGCTGGGCAACTCCTGTGCCCTGCAGGCTAGAAAGCCAAGCCATATCCCTTTTCTACCAATGGTGATTTTTAGGAAGAAACTGGTTAGGAAGATAAAATAGACTCTGAAACCCAAAGGCCAACGTTCCCAGCACTTGACACTGAGCTAGCCTGATCCCTTTCTGGTCCTTTGCAGAGGCTGTCTGCTAGGTAGTGCCTCAGGATCTGGTCCTAGGTGAAGGGGGAGCCACAGAGTTCATGGGAAGGACATTCTCAGGCTGTCCAAGGTTTGCACCCAAGGCACTGGGGCAGAACCCAACCTAGTCGCTAGCGCCCCCCCCTGGCAAAATGGACTGTGTTCAGCCACCTGGGAAGGAAGCCAACTAGCAGGTAGGTGACAGGTAAGGAAATGGGCCATCTTCTCCCCAAGATGGGAACTCCTCTGTGACTTGACTGGTCCTACAGTTTGGCACTGTTTTCTGAGCACAGCTTGTACAGCTCTCAAGACACCAGGCCCAGAGTTTCTGGGAGGGTCACCAGTGTTCATGGCAGGGGTACCATTTCCAAGGAAGGGGCCAGGTGGCTTTTCCTAGGAGACCCCAGGTGTAGACTTTGTGGGAAAAGCAGCACTGTGCTGCTTCCCCTACCCTGTCATCCTGCTGAGGCTGGCAATCAGGTGGACAGCGTTCTGATACATGGGTGGGTGGGGGCAGGGCTTCCTCCCAGGATAGGATTCTAATACAACATGCTGCTCTCAGGAGTATGGCCAGGAAGGCCCCCAACACTGCGGGTGTACTTAGGCTCTGTGACAGGCCAGCTTGCTTGGTCCTTTGCTGGCCTCATGGTTGCTGAATGTCCTACATATGCACCTGCTCATCAGTTGACCACAAACCTTGAATCTCAATCCAGATACCCACATGACCAGTCCTGGACACTTCTGGACAGCAGGCAAGTGGGGGCGGATGGATGGTGCAGCAGAGCAGCCTGGACACTGGGACATTTGCAGGGAATCCCTGAGACTGACAGGCTAAGTCTGGGGAGCCTCAGTCTCAGATCAGTGAGGGGATGGGGTTGGGCAGGACCTACTGGGGACTTCAGGAGAGCAATAGCTGTTTGGCAGCTGTATGGTAATGTGTATTTGAGAGCATTAGAAAGATGTTCTACTATAAAACCTCTGCCTGGAGGCTAGAGTTTATTGGGAGCCCCTCATGGGTGGAGCTGGGATCTAGGGTGTCCTCTGCCAGGAAGCTGAGCGTGCCTGCAACCTATGACCTCTCACCACCAGGCTCAGAGGTCCTGGAGGAAGCAGTGTCCTGGCTTCTGGAAAGGGCACAATGCAGGCAGAACCCTCCTTGCTGTAGGCTCTGGGGGCTCCTGTGGCTGGAATGAACCTCCCTGGGCCCCACAACCTTGCGTTTGCTGGGCCAAATGTCTGGTTAATAAGCAGAGCAATTACTGAGCACCCAGCAGGGAGCTCACCTTAGTTTCCAGCTGTGAGCACATTTGTACTTAAGACTGTTTCTTTGTGTTTTTAAGGATCTGTCTTTGTAGTAAACTGAAATGTTAACAGAAATGTGGGCCTCTCCACGGTCCTGTGGCGACCCCTCTCTGAGTGGGGCTAGAAGGTGGCCTTGGAGTGTCCGAAGATGCAGATGGGGAAGTGCTTCACATGCGATGACCACTGCGCGGCCAGCTGGAAGAACTTGACATCACTGCACTCCACGCCGTCGATGAGGACTGTGGGAGAGGGCTGCCTGACCGCTTGCCCGCCC